>JAFLJL010013661.1:5000-7500 GCA_018398815.1 Conus ventricosus | reverse complement strand
TAAAATGAAGTGCTAAAATTCATCTACAAGCTTGTTTCAAGATATGTCTCTCTCCTCAGGATGACTTTTTTGTGGCACGCCAACGGTCTTTTATGGCGTGCGGGACCTGATCTTGTCTCTGTGAGTGCGGGTTTCGTTTGCTGCACGTGGGGCCTGTGTGTGTGTGTGTGTGTGTGTGTGTGTGTGTGTGTGTGTGTGTGTGTGTGTGTGGTTGGGTTTTTTGTTTGTTTTTTTTTGTTAAGGCCTGTTCAGGTCGAATGTGTTAGCAAAGATTTCCACTTGTGCCTGCAATTATTCACTATTTCTACTTTGTGTTCAGAGTTGCTAAGTATGGTTTGCATAATATTAACCATTTTTCTGTGGAACATAGGTTGCATTTTTTGGAAATGTTGTAAGGTGTTGCTCTTTTTATGATTTTCCATGATATGCTGTAGTCTATTTTTTATCTTTGAGTTTCCAAATGTATTTACTCAGTTCTGTTTGATTTTTGTATTTTTCATTTTTGAATGACTGTTTATGGTTTGCCTTAACAAAAAAAAAACAAAAAAACAAAAAAAAACAACCACACACACACACACACACACACACACACACACACACACACACACACACACACACACACACACACACACACACACACACACAGGCCCCACGTGCAGCAAACGAAACCCGCACTCACAGAGACAAGATCAGGTCCAGCACGTCATAAAAGACCGTTGGCGTGCCACAAAAAAGTCATCCTGAGGAGAGAGACATATCTTGAAACAAGCTTGTAGATGAATTTTAGCACTTCATTTTAGTAATATTTTTAACAATATATATATATAATATATATATATATATATATATATATATATATATATATATATATATATATTATCATTATAACGAGCAGCATAGCACAGCCTATTATGTATCTGACGGAAGAAACATTGGTGTATAGTTGTTCCATGAGGCTTCAAAGTTTGTCTGATTATCATTAACTCTGGCATTGTGTAACTCGACTTTAAATCGGTTGTTCAGCTGATTTTGGAATCCAGTAACGCATGGCACACGTTTTTCAAATTTACGGATATCATTTTTTGCAAACATTATGATAAAGTGAAATATTTTGCCTGTTTTATAATGGTCGAAAATTACAATATTGCAAGTGATCTTAGCATTGAAGATGTTTCTGCAGTTTTCATTCAGTAAATGTTCAACAGCTTTCCAGAAAGTTTGTACATGGTTGCATTCCAAAAACAAGTGTTCGATTGACTCTCTTTCTTCTTTACAAAAAGTGCAGTTCGTCGTATTTGTTATCCTCATAGCGTTAAGAATAATGTTCGTACCAATAATTCCATGAACAGTTCTAATTTGTGACCATTTGAGTTTGATTTCGTTTATGTTGTGGATGTGGAGAAATACATTCTTCCAAGGGATCTCAGAATTCAGTTTTCGTTCCCAATCTGTACAACAGTTTGGTTTCTGTTCATCATAAGTTAAAATGTCATAGTATTGTTTGACTCCTGTGCTTGCCTTGAAAATATTCACCGCTTTCGGTATGTCGAGACTACAGTTGGTAGTGGTGTTTAATTCAATACCAGCTTCATTTATGTAACTTTTTATGGAGGAAATCCATCCGTTGTAAGTAACGAAATTCGTGTTGTAATCAAGGTCAGTAGTGAATTCATATGTCATTAATTTTCCGTCTTCTTTTAACAAATGCATTACTGCATATTTTGCTTTTTCAATCAGCTTCTTTTGTTTGATCGTGACGTTACCTATTTTAATTTCGTCATTGTAAAGCACAGGTTCCGACAGTAGTTCATTCACTGTCTGGGGTTCTGCATATAAGCAAAATTCTTTGTAAGCCTTCACAACAAATAAATTACTTGAATAGTAAAAACCACCAACACTCAATAGGCATATAGCAAAATCTCGGTTTGTTGATAAAACGTACTCAACAAAGACGTTTACCAAGCATAAAACCATAGGCCTACTCAACAAAGACGTTCACCAAGCATAAAACCATATGCCTGCTCAACAAAGACGTTTACCAAGCATAAAGCCATAGGCCTACTCAACAAAGACGTTTACCAAGCATAAAACCATAGGCCTACTCAACAAAGACGTTTACCAAGCATAAAACCATAGGCCTACTCAACAAAGACGTTTACCAAGCATAAAACCATAGGCCTACTCAACAAAGACGAATGAACAGCTTGACGTTGAAGCGGACAAGGAAGAAAGTGTCAGAGCTAAAGCAGAATGACTGGGCCGCCAACGCAATGAAACAAAGGAATTACATCGCAGACCCGACGCGTTTCGACCTGTTGATCCTCTTCAGGCAAGACAAACAACTTTCACAACACGGACGTACCAATGTGTCAGAATGTTTTTCAGAGTTTGGAATGTGTGGTTTGCCCTGTCCGAAGAAGACTAATAGGTCGAAACGCGTGGTGTGTGTTTTGCGAATTGTTTGTTCCAATGGTTTGGGTGACCAGCAATTCTATTGTCG
>JAFLJL010013660.1:61138-71733 GCA_018398815.1 Conus ventricosus | reverse complement strand
AACTAAATATATGTTATCATCTGTCCATATAAACCTTCTATCATGATATGCTTTGTTCCATTTAAGAGTTGGACAGAAAATCACAATATGATCAAAATTATAGCGATAAACTGTTTGTAATAAGTCTAGGACAAATATTGTTTTTCCACAACCATCTGTCCACAAATCAATGAACAATGAGGCTCTTTTGTCATAACGTTTAACTGCTCCATGGTTTTATAACAGAATTTAATTTAATCCAGTTATTATGTTTATCATACTCTCTGTCAAAACTTGTTCAGTATAATAAAACCCTATAAGGCCTAAATGTGTAAGATTAATCCAATTCAGTTTCTGTAAGATTGTTTCTATTTAAGTCAACATTGATTTTGTTGCTTGTTGTTATGACCTTAATATCCTCACCATTGTGAAGAACGACGATGGTAACTTTAAGACGTTTAAACGTCTAAGTTTTGTGTCAGGCCTCGCTAACACCTGAACCAACTAGGGAGGGACAGACAGACTTACAGACCTACAATACCTAACGCCCCAACTCAAATAAGCAGTCCAGAAACAGATGAACAATTCACACATGTATAATTTCATTCAAACCACGACACCGGGGTCCAAAACCTGAATATTCCACTTACTACCCACACAATCACTTTCTCTCAAACTCAAACATTCAACCACTTAACCCAATTCGCACACAGATTTCTAGTCACCTGCACAACCAAACTAACACAAGGTCATGAAATTAATTAATGACTAACCTTAATTTGGGTCAAATCCCAATGTGCCCAGCCTGGTGCGATGCATCGCTACCATGCAATACAACCCACACGACCGATAACACCTTGGCTATTGGCCCAACAGGACACTGTGAATCCGAGACTTACTCAACAAATTCACTTACCGGCTCATACACAAGCCAGCAACCAGGGAATAAACTCGACACATTGACAGACCAAACACCAATATAGAATGCCCAGAACTACAATTTTGTTACACAGTGACAGACCAACCACCAATATAGAATGCACAAAACTACAACAATTCTGCAATGTTCACACACTTTCAAGATTAATCAAACCAGGTCACATTCCAACAACTGGGCACTTAAAGCACGCATGACCAATTAATAATCCAATAACTGGGTTGCTATGAAATACTCGCACAGAATGGCCCAACCAAGTTGTCCAACATGTAAAAAATGTTGATATAAATGTTTTGCACCACACAACAAAAGACAATTTGTCTTGAAAACCTGTGCAGCCTGCGACACACACAAGTAATGACTAATAGCCAACTAAACCAGCTATGCAATAATATTTCTAAATAAATTTAAAGTCACTAAAGATTTTTGCTAGTGTCTTTCACACACTGGGTAGTCCACTGCACGACTGATGAATGACGACTCATTTCCTTGATCCTGGAAATAATGTTCAACGCTGTTACCTCAACACAGCCCCTGTTTGTCGTCAACATTCACGTGTACCACTCGGCCTGTCACAGCAATAGGAAGAGTAGCCCACGCTCTGTCACTCCTAGCACAGGGATCCCGTCACCAGCTAAGGCAGGATTACAGGCACCAGCTAAGGCAGGATTGCAGGTACCAGCTAAGGCAGGATTGCAGGGAGATATCTGTGGACACATACAGGCACAACCCCACTAAGAACCTATCATGAATCCCATAGTGCCCTACACATACTAGATTCATGTTCATCATGAGCACCACCCATGGGAGCCAAAGTCACTACTGTGAATATTCTATCTCTTTTAACTAACTGACCTACTCCAATCACAAGATGCACCAATGGTAACCTTATCCAAAATGAAAACCAGCATTAGCACTTAACTTTAGTCTAATTATTATCCATTTGTATAAAAGGAAAGAGATTTCCAGACAGACTATATACAGCTTACTTTACAAAACATCAGTGCCACACAGTAGTACACAATCTAAGTCAAACTTCAGTCCAACTTAATCACACAGCCCGGTCCAACTCCACGGCCACTATTAAGTACTTTCCTTAGATAGCAGAACAACCTTAAAAAAAACATGCATGGCTTCCCACACAATTCCCAATGTTATGAACAAGGTCCAAACATATGTAATTTGGAAAACAAGAGATAAAATATGCAGATACTTATTGCCCAAAATAAATCTGTTGGTCACGGTCACTGCCACTGCTGTAAACATCACTTGCAACTTACAGCCTATGTCCAAACCATGGGCAACCACACACACACCACATCACTACCCCCCAAAACACTTCAGGGCTGTCAATCTTTGTTAAAGTTGATCTTTAGCTGAAATATCCAGCTGGCTTACTCCAACTGACTGAGCAATGCACATAAGGTTGACAAACACATCATCATAAAGTTGACAACATATCATATACAACTTAAAACCAACAATTTCAAACAATGGGCTGTCTCCCCTGATTAACTTCCAGACAGGTGTCAACAGTACTAGCAACCACACAAATACACATATAATTCCTGGCCTGGCATTAAGGCCTGCTAACAATACTAACAGATCATACTGACACCGACCGGTTCCAGTGGCTGAAATTACTGAAAGATCACATGAATGAATGTACTCACACATGCACAAAATACCCTACTGTGGCAGTGATCTTACATGCCCAAAATCATATCATCAATATAAACACTCAATGCAACCATTACACTGTTTTAATTACAAAACCAAGCCCTTCCTGGCACTAACGCAGCCCCTTGCCTGGCACCTCAGACTGCTTCCATCCTCCAGCTGCCCAAATCAACCAATAAAGATAAGGATTTCCTTCTGAGTCCCCCCGTATCCTGGCTCAATCCAACCACAACCAGGTTCAGATGATAGGATTACTAAAATGTCCACACCGAATTATACCAAACGTACCTTGAACCAACGCGTGTCCGGCCCAACTCCGAGATGGGTGTCCAGCGCCACCAAGGCCACCCCCAGACCGGCACTTCTACAGCACCCAACCACAGCAACCAAGTCCTCACCCACCAAGGTTTCAGGAACACAGGTTACAGTTCAACACAAACACAGCAACCAAGTCTTCACCCCACCAGGGTCTCAGGAACACCGGTTACAGTTGAACACAAACGCAGCAACCAAGTCTTTCACCCCACCAGGGTCTCAGGAACACCGGTTACAGTTGAATACAACCGCAGCAACCAAGTCTTCACCCCACCAGGGTCTCAGGAACACCGGTTACAGTTGAACACAAACGCAGCAACCAAGTCTTCACCCCACCAGGGTCTCGGGAACACCGGTTACAGTTGAACACAAACGCAGCAACCAAGTCTTCACCCCACCAGGGTCTCAGGAACACCGGTTACAGTTCAATACAAACACAGCAACCACGTCTTCACAAATTACAGTAACGACAGTCCTTCTACTGTACTTCCAACAGCGAGAAGAATGCAATTACACAGAAACACAGAATCAGTCCTCTCCAGACTCAAGGCAGCTCCGCTAATCCTCAAGCCCGAACCCTGAACACAAGGTTCCTAAAAAGGGTTCACCAGGACTTTCAACATAGAAACACACACAACGTCAGAGACTTCCACCTGAAACAGCTGCAAAATAACACTGAGCGACAGTTCGCCTAACGCCCAGCCTGCTCTACAGTCAACTTGGCTGTGATTGGATATTCAATGTAAGGTATAACTATGATTGGGCAACTCACAGTGAGGATGATGCATGACCCAATTTCCCCACTTCCACGGACAACACACTAAAAAGTTCAAGATACCTCCCTACCCTCTCCCAAGCTGTGCTGTCATACGGATATCCACTGACGCACACACACGCATGCGACGTGAGCGGAAATGTTCGCCGGCTCACGCTAGCACATGTAGAGGAAATATTGACTCTAATGCGAACCACGCACGATACGCTGACATGGAACATGATCAGTCCGCACATGCAGAAGTTCAAACATGAGTCGCCTCCACTAGATCTATCTGTAACATAGTACATACATGTACGGCTCAAGTAGCAATGTCAGTGAACCCTGACATTTTGCCAGCTAATATTAATTCCTTTTATAAGGACGTCACTAACGCCCACAACCCCATCCCTCTCCACATCTTTAAAGACAGAAATTTCAAATATTATTGTGAACGTGTCTCCTAATTTTCTGCTTGGAAAGAACTGTAATTTTCTAGAAGCTTCCTTTAAAACCGTTTCTCTTCTGTGGAGGATGTACTGTTTTTTCCCATACGGCGTTATTTCAATCTCTTTCCGACTATTGTCCTCTGGCATAAGACTTACATGTAAAGGGCCAGAGTTGAATGCTTTTCTGAAACTTTTTTGACGGCTAAAAAATGTAAATGGGCTTATGAATTCAAATTTTATGTCCCATTCTAAATATGGTTCTAAATGCCATTTGCTGTCAGGTTTTCGAACTATTTTATATTCATACTGGCCAGCATTATTTGCTTCTACATTGCGTAGTTGTTCTAGTTTAGGAAACTTTTTGTTGTCGCCAACCTCTTTACGTTTATAATCACCATCTTTAGTGTACTCAAAACCATACAAAGCGCCTATCTCACCGTTCTGTTCAAAGTCCGCAACGTCTGCAAGGTCTTTTAATTCTAAAGTTATACACCTCACAGGCGCTAATGTAACTCCTGATTCTTCTGGCCCACGCGACATTATTTTTTAGTAACGTATTATTTTATTTCTAAAACAATGTGTAGGTTGTCACATTTCACAACTTTTCCTGCTTTGTCTGCGATTTTTATATTAAATGATCCGACCCTCCCACAAACTAATCTTTTAAACTGTAAATTAGGGAATTGTATAATTTCATAATCGCAATATGCAGCTTTCCCTGACGGAAGAGCTCTTAAAACAGTTGAGGGCCTTCCATCATATAAGTTTTCATCAGTGCTTAGTTCATCTAAATGAACATAGAGTAATGAATGTAATGGAAGATCGAGCGGACTTTCCCCCTCAAACGTAGTTTCATCTGGCGTAACACTAAAACTATGAGTGGGTAGATTGGCAGTTGTAAAGCCTAACATTTTAGCTAGCTCTCTATCAAAATAGTAAGCTACTTCTTCAGGCTTGAATGTTAGCATTGTATTTAGATTTGCATTGTTAAGTTTGAGAGTAATGTCGAAGTTACTCATTGCTTCTTTTAGTGAGAAAAACCCGTAATAACCATCAGGTATTGTTAACTGGCTAACTTTGGTCCCTGATTTGTCAACTTTTAGAATCTTATTATTCTCCTTGGATTTAGTTATATTAAACCATACGACTTTGTAGAATATTTCATGGAGCGCGACCGTTTTGGTTCCGTAATCGTTATCAATAGCATGTTCTAAAAACGAAGGACGGTCTTGGGTTGTTATTGTTACAAACATTTTTTAACAAAATAAAAATGAGTGCATTCAAATATACTGGTGCAAAATATCTGTTGGGCCGCACTAACAATCTTAAAAATATAACAACTGACACCCTTGACATTTCTGTGACTCAGTCTGACACCTTTCAAGTAAAGGTTAGTACTCCATTGAAGAGCTATCTTAACCCTCCTATTAAAAACGACCACATCCCGAAAGTGTGGTTTAGTCATCCGATGCAGTTTTATCAGAACCAGTTAAACTTTGCTGTGTTTTGTGCATCAACTGGGTGCGGAGTGTCGTATGCTGATCATTTAAATCACCCTGATCCTTTGGTGAGGTCAGTGTACAGATTTCATTTTTATTACACCTTCAGACGTATTTTGACTGAACTGCAAGCGCCATTGCCAAATGACAAACCGTTTAATCCATTTAGCAACAGAATAGACATGAAGGCTTTTGAAAGGATCTGTAACGAATTCAATATTAAGGCCAAGACAGACTTTAGACAAAAGTTGGATCTTAATCATGGCTTAGCACCCCGTATTTTTGGGGCGTGCACAGAAAGTATAACTATGACTGGAATCCTCCTTACACATCTTTCTCTTCAGGCACAGCTGTTCACCTCGGGTCCATAGAGCAAGAGCATAAAACAGCAATGGACAACATTTATCTTAGACACTTCTAAGGGCCTAACTAAAGCAGGAATAGAACGAATAAACGACTCTGTTCGTACTTACGTTTGGTGTTTGCTAGGTTCGCAAGCACAAACGAGATCGAGCATAAACTGATCCTTCTACTGGTTTTGATGCACAAAAACAATACTTAGCAAATTTAGAGGACGCCATTAATTCTACAGTTGATTTACCTTCAAGTATAAAAAGGTACCAAAATGTTTTTACAATACGCAAGATCGAAAGTAGACTTTGCTGTTTGGCACTGGTTTATACATGCTGCCTTCTGACCTCAGACTCCAGATAGGAACAATAATAAACTACAATAATGAAATCCTTGTGGCAGGCAACGAACAGAAGGTCGGAAAAAACGAAATAAATTCTGAGCCAGTAATATTGCAAGCAGTAAACAAACAAGATGACCCCCCACGAATAAGTCATCCAATCCCGCGGCCCAAAGTCCAGAGACTGTCAAAAAAAATAATGACCATGAATATGAAAAGACAACACTTGTTCTTGGATTAACTGGCCTAGGATTACTTGGTCTTTATTTTACTAAAAATAACCCAACTATTAAAGAACTAATGTCCATAAGTGCTCGGCCATAAAGCCAACTACTTTGCCTGCAGTAGACAAAAGCCAGCTGACAACACCCCCTAATATACCCGGTAAAGCGTCCACGGCTTTACTGGCTAATTTTTTTTAATAAACTTGCAAGATGATCAAGCTGTTTTTTTACCCATGATTTATCAGGTGGTGATGGAGGTGATGGAGGGATGGCGGTGGAGGCACTAACCCGGAACCACCGCCGCCTGTAATAGCCATCACCATGTACTTATTGCAAAACCTAAGGCCGTTATAACGCTTGCTAATGTGACTCCTTGCTCTCTAAACAGCGTTCGTATTCGTTCTGCTAGTTTTTGTGTCTTCATGTAAATTTTTTTCGATAGTTTCTCTTATTCTGGTTGCTTGAGATCGTAATTGATCTCGGCAATTAGACACCGCTTTTAGTATTGCCGATTTTTCTTCTTCAAGTTCTTTTATTCTTTGGGTTATTTCTTCTTTAACATCGCGCCCTAAGTTGGCGTCCATCAGCCTCAGCGAGTTTTTCTTTTTCTTTTTCTATACGCTCATTTACTTCATCCAGTTTTGCTAAGTTGTTTGTTAATTCGCCTCTGGTGGTTCTTGAAGAATGACCAAGGGCCACTAGGTCTTGCTTGGGTAACAGCGGATCGTGGATAGTTTTTAATGCTGTTTCTTCTGAAAGACTGGTTTCTGCTTCTATTGCATTTATTATTTCGTCCGCTGTTTGATTTAATTCTTTAAGTTCCATGTTTTGCATTTGTTTATCTTTCGGGGGTTTTTGTTGTATGTTTTGAAGTTTAGCAACTGCCTCCCCCTTAATTTTGGTTTAACAAGGCCAAGGCGATTTTGATCGCCCACTTAAGTCTTTGTTTAATTGTACTTATGCCTACAAACTTTGATGGGTCTCGTTTATCTGTAAGCGGAACACGATGTCCTTGATCGTTGTTCACATACAAATGGTCATTTTTGTCTAATTCAAAATCACCAGGGCTATAAATTCGGGAGGTTCTAGGCCTAAACTTTGGTAAAATGATTTGACCTTAGGTTCTGTTAATTCATGCCACATTGAGGCCGTTGAGCGATGCTGTATCAAAGGAGTCATTTCACTCATGTCGTCTCCAGGATCAAAAACATCATAATCTTCTTCAACTTCCATTCCTGCCATGTTTTTAAATAATTAACTTTTTATTTTGTTTTATAAAAATGTCTCAAACATATGGTTCAATTCTTGACCCGCATAGAAGACTGAAAGAGCCCTTTGGCGTGAAGGGAAATAAACGGAATATTATTGTTCCAAATAATCCATCTACTATTGATGCAGATCAAATTCTTACTGTCAAATTTCCAGACCTAGGAGCAGATGAAGTGATTGTGCCAGGCTCTGCGCGACTTACTTTCAAAATAGAACTCGATTCAACAGACACAAACAGGACAGTTGTGCAGAATTTGGGACGGGCAATCGTTAAGAAAATTTCTATAAAACTTGAGGGGCAAGAAATATTTTCTTTACACAATGCAGACATATTTTTAACCTATTCTGATCTATGGCTAACCGCGAATGAAAGGAATGATCTTGCGTTTCAAGGAATCGAAAATAATGAAGCACTAAAACACAGAATAGGCGCTGAAGATGCTAAAGACGGCAAAAAGTATGTAGCTGTAAGTTATGCGTATGGAAATCGCTTTTCCATCCCCTTGGATTTTGAGTTGTTTAAGTGCGCATGCGCCATACTTTCAAGGAGCATTAAAAGACAGATTGTCATATGAACTAACTTTTAATGAATACAAACGTGTTATCAGATCATCAGACACCGAAGCAAAGTACAGCATTTCTGACATCGCGTTAGAGTTAGACATTGTTAGCAACCCTCACTTAGCAAGGCTGATTGAGCAACAATATCAGTCAAAATTAGCAATATTACGAAAGAGTGATTCACCATTCTACACATCCTAAAAGCAGGGCAGACACTATATGGAATTTTAGTTTAGTGTCTCAGCAAGATCACTTAAAGGTATTTTATTGCTGTGCGAAGATGAAGAACCATTAAAAGACAAACCGAAAAGTTTCTTAATCCTAAAATAACGAAAGTGCAATGTACAATTGAGGGTAGTCCTAACCAAATCTACGCTAGCGGGCTTAAACCTTATCAGCATTTTGATGAAATAAGAAAATTGTTCGGAGGTGGGAGGCATAGAAGTCCAACAGTAGACCTTGTGTCTAAAGATCTCCATCTTCACAGTGTTAGACTCGATGATTATTTAACAACGAAATACGATTTATGGATTGACCTAAGGGCAACAGAGGATAATCAGTTACATGGAAGTGGGAGAGCTGTTAAAGACATAAAAAAACATTCAAATTGACAAAGAAAAAGATGACGATAAACCCCTTAATGTATATTTGTTTTTTAATATATGATGCGCAGCTGAATATTCAAGATAACAGATTAAAAGATATACATTACTAAAATATTTTTATTTTATAAAAAGCATGTCTGTTCACGTTTATCCAAAAGCGCCTACGGAGCCAGAGCCGCCAAAAGAAGGGATAGTAGAAACCCCTAACATAAAAACCTTCAGATTAACTAACATTACACAAATGCAACAAAAACTAGAGCAAGACCTTTCAAAATACAGCAAAACCAAACGAAGGTATTCTGCTGCGTGTAATGCTGTTACATATGTTAATACTGGAGCATCAACTTTGAGTGCTCTATCAGCAGGAACAAGTGTAGGTCTCTTAGCAACAGGTGTTGGTGCACCCGCAGCTTTACCTCTAGGTGGTTTGTCTTTAGCTCTTGGCGTGTGTTCATTAGCTGTAAGTGCTGCTAGCAAAAAATTAAAAACTAAACTCCAAAAGCACACAGCTATGGTTCAACTAATAACAGCTAAACTTAGTTCGTTCAAACTGACAATAAATAAAGCACTAGTTGACTCAAACATCACGGATGAAGAATTTAGTCGTTTACAAGCTGATTTTGATGACTATAAAAGACAAAAGTTTGATCTTCAAAAAAAGGCAAGGGCAAGTTTTTCTCAACAGCCAGACCCCGAGCAGATAAAAAAGGAATGTTTAAAAAAAGTAAACGAGACATTAAACTCTGTTCTAAACAGCTCACAGTAACAACATCGAAGGGTGTTTATACTTTAGTTTATGAGTCCAAGCACAAAAAGACCGTTGATATTGATTCTGATTAAGTTTGTTTTTTTTTAATTTAAATAAATAGTTTGAGTTAGAAAAGGAAACTCAACATGGCTGAGATATATGAAGGACAAGACGAATTGTTTGAAGGAATGCTTAAGGAGAGCGTTTGTCAAAAGCTTTAAGTGATATTAATCTAGAAGTCATTGATCCAACAAACGTACAGGCAAGTGTTGTGCATGCTATTTCTCAAGTTCCAGGTAAACTAACAATAGACCCGCCAGTTAAAGTAATGTTAGCTGTTTTAATCGACTATATAACAATAAATGAAGAAAATCTAGAAGTCTGGGTCTCAACTAAACAACAGGTTATTCTTTCTCATGATGACTTAACGCCCGGTTGGGCAGACCAACTGCTTACACAGTTTGATGTGGCCGCTGAAGAAGCCAAAATGAGAGGCTCTGGTTGGTCAGAGGGCGAAGTCTTAGAGATCAGATTAAAACAGGCTAAGTATGAGCCGATTGTAGGCAAGTCTTACATTCCACTACCTCCAGCATTAGTCGCAAAAAGAGCAGTTCTAAACATAAAGAATTTAGACAACAAATGTTTTATGTGGTGTGTTCTTGCAAGGCTGCATTACGTCCGCAAAAACGCAGAGAGAGTGTCTAACTATGAACCATACATCAATGATCTTAACTTCAATGGAATATCCTTTCCTGTTAGCGTTGACAAAATTGATCAGTTTGAAGAACAAAACAAGCCAATAACTGTTAATGTATACACATGGTCTGAGGAAACAAATTTGGTGCCTATTAGAGTGTCTAAAGACATCCCAACAATAGGCGATC
>JAFLJL010013660.1:48535-60138 GCA_018398815.1 Conus ventricosus | reverse complement strand
AAAAATACGTAAATGCAAAAGAGTATGCGCCTGTTGTATAACTAGAAAAGTTTCCTTGAACAACTGGGGGAAGCAGATGGTGATTATAAATGCAAAGAGGTTGCGACAACAAAAAGTTTCCTAAACTAGAACAACTGCGCATCTAGAGCAAATAATGTTGGCCAGTATGAATATAAAATAGTTCGAAAACCTGACCTCAAATGGCACTTAGAACCATATTTAGAATGGGACATAAAATTTGAATTCATAAGCCCATTTACATATTTTAGCCGTCAAAAAAGTTTCAGAAAAGCATTCAACTCTGGCCCTTTACATGTAAGTCTTATGCCGGACGACAATAGTCGGAAAGAAATTGAAATAACGCCGTATGGAAAAAACAGTACATCCTCCACAGAAAAGAAACAGTTGTAAAAAAAGCTTCTACAAAATTACAGTTCTTTCCAAGCAGAAAACTAGGAGACACGTTCACAATGATATTTGAAATTTCTGTCTTTAAAGATGTGGAGAGGATGGGGTTGTGGGCGTTAGTGACGTCCTTATAAAAGGAATTAATATTAGCTGGCAAAACTTAGACGTTTAACGCCTTAACGTTGTTGTCGTCGTTCTTCACAATGGTGAGGATATTAAGATCATAACAACAAGCAACAAAATCAATGTTGACTTAAATAGAAACAATCTTACAGAACTAAATTGGATTAATCTTACACATTTAGGCCTCATAGGGTTTTATTATACTGAACAAGTTTTGACAGAGAGCATGATAAAAATAATAACTGGATTAGATTAAATTCTGTTATAAAACTATGGAGCAGTTAAACTTTATGACAAAAACCCCTCATTGTTCATTAATTTGTGGACAAACTGGTTGTGGAAAAACAATATTTATCCTCGACCTGTTACAAACAGTTTATCGTTATAATTTTGCTCATATTGCGGTTTCTGTCCAACACTTAAATGGAACAAAGCATATCATGATAGAAGGTTTATATGGGCAGATGATAACATATATTTAGTTGATCCTAGCAATAAACTAAGTGAGTGTTTAGAACAGTTTTATAGACTGTTTGAAGGAACGCAGACACTATTTATTATAGATGACTGTTCGGCAGAAAGAGACATAGTTAAAAAGAGAAACGCTTTATCAAAACTTGCTTTCAGTGGAAGACATGCTGGAATAAGTGTGTGGATTTTATGCCAAAAATATAACTCAGTTTTTAAAAGACTTTAGAGAACAGTTAAAGACTGTAGTTTTATTTCACATGAAAGACAAGATGCATTTGATGAATGTATGCGTGAAAATGATGTTGTTGAAAATGACCAGGAAAAACATAGGATTAAGCAAAAACTGAAATCTGAAAAGTTTAGTAAATTAGTATTGAAAACGGATAACCCTGCACAGTATGTTTGTTTGTAGATAATCGTTATTTTTTGGTTATTGAAGTCTTACTTGTCAGAGAACAGTAATATGCTGATTCTAGGCCACTTTCGCCCGAAAACTGGTTGAGGGCGAAAGTGGCCTAGAAGTCGGCATATTACTGTTCTCTGGCCTGCTAATAAGACTAACAGATCATACTGACACCGACCGGTTCCAGTGGCTGAAATTACTGAAAGATCACAGAATGAATGTACTCACACATGCACAAAACACCCTACACTGGTCTTACATGCCCAAACTCATATCATCCAATATAACCACTCAATGCAACCATTACACTTTTTAATTACAAAACCCATAGCCCTTCCCGGCACTAACGCAGCCCCGTGCCTGGCACCTCAGACTGCTTCCAGCCTCCAGCTGCCCAAATCAACCAATACAGATAAGGATTTCCTTCTGAGTTCCCCGTATCCTGGCTCAATCCAACCACAACCAGGTTCAGATGATAGGATTACTAAAATGTCTACACTAAAATTATACCAAACGTACCTTGAACAAACACGTGTCCGGCCCAACCCGAGATGGGTTGTCCAGCACCACCAAGGCCACCCCCAGACAGGCACGTCTACAGCACTCAACCACAGCAACCAAGTCTTCACCCACCAAGGTTTCAGGAACACAGGTTACAGTTCAACAAGAACGCAGCAACCAAGTTTTCATCCCACCAGGGTCTCGGGAACACCGGTTACAGTTCAACAGCAACCACGTCTTCACAAATTACAGTAACGACAGTCCTTCTACTGTACCTCCAACAGCGAGAAGAACACAATTACACAGAAACACAGAATCAGTCCCCTCCAGACTCAAGGCAGCTCCGCTAATCCTCAAGCCCGAACCCTGAACACAAGGTTCCTAAAAGGATTCACCAGGACTTTCAACATAGAAACACACACAACGTCAGAGACTTCCACTCTGAAACAGCTGCACAATAACACTGACGACAGTTCACCTAACCCCAGCCTGCTTTACAGTCAACTTGGCTGTGATTGGACAATTCAACGTAAGGTCAACTATGATTGGGCAACTCACAGTGAAGATGATGCATGACCCAATTTCCCCACTTCCACGGACAAAACACTAACAAGCCCAAGATACCTCCCTACCCCCTCCCAAGCTGTGCTGTCACAGATATCCACTGACGCACACACACGCATGCGACGTGAGCGGAAATGTTCGCCGGCTCACTCTAGCACATATAGCGGAAATATTGACTCTAATGCGAACCACGCAAGATACACTGACATGGAACATAATCAGTCTGCACATGCAGAAGTTCAAACATGAGTCGCCTCCACTAGATCTATCTGTAACATAGTACATACATGTACGGGCTCAAGTAGCAATGTCAGTGACCCTGACATACCCCCCTTCCAAGATTGAACTCTACGTTCAATTAATGACAGGTAGACAAATGCTTCCCAACCACAGTATGCTAGTAACACATACTCTCAGATACCCTCCAATTCAGCCCAGCCTACTGAGGTAGTCAGCTGCGCCATTCTGATCACCAGGGATAGCCTCAACCTTGAACTGGTAGGGCTGCAGCTGTAGTGCCCACCGTGTAACCCTTCCACTAGTCGACTTGTCCCGCTCGAGATACTGCAAGGGAGAGTGATCCACCTGTATCAAAAAACTTTGTACCGTATAGGTACTGCGCAAACTTATTCACTCCCCACACCAGTGCAGGCACTCCTTCTCGACTGGGGGGTAGTTTCTCTCAGCAGGCAAGAGCTTCTTGCTAGCACATGCCAGTGGGTGTAGCACACCCTCCTGCTCCTGGAGTAGAATGGCTCCGATCCCTGTCTCAGACGCATCCGTCCGTAGAACGAACTCGCCTTCAGGCACTGTAACCTGCACACAGGGGGTTTGCACAGAACTTCTCCTTGAGACTCTCAAACGCTTCCTGGCATTCCGGTGTCCAGTGAACTTTCCTTGGTTCTCCACCCTTGGTCAGGTTGGTCAGAGGCAGAGCAATATCGGAGAACTGAGGGATGTATCGGCGGTAGTAGCCTACCAGGCCCCCAAAACTACGGACCTGCTTCTTGGTTTCAGGTCTGGAGGCTTCCCGGATCTTAGCCATCTTGTCCTCCGTAGGCCAATCTTCCCTCCGCCAACCTTGTGTCCAAGGTACTCGACCTCACGGCAACCGAGCTCACACTTGGTTGGCCTTGCTGTCAGGTTGCACCCCCGCAGCCATCGGAATAACTGTCCGAGCGCTAGGATGTGATCTTCCTGAGTCTCCATGGCCACCAGGATGTCGTCGATGAAATTATCTACCTTCTCTGTATCAAGGGCAGCATCAGCTTCCTCATCATCCGAGTGAATACAGCTCCTGATGTACACAAACCGAATGGTACCACCCGCCACTGGAAACAACCCTGAGGAGTGATGAATGCTGTTTTGGGTCGGTCTTCTTCAGCCACAGGGATCTGCCAATAGCCTTTAGCCAGATCGATTTTGCTGAGGAACCTCTTTTGCCCAAGCTTTGCGAATAAATAGTCTACCTCTGGCATTGGCTCACAGTCAAACTCCACGACCTTGTTTAAACGCCTGTAATCCATGCAGAAGCGGATCTTCCCGTCCTTTTTCTTAACAAGACTATGGGCGATGCATATGGCGACGTGGACGGTTCTATGACCCCTAACTTCAGCATCGCCGCCACTTCATCTTTCACTGTATTCCTCTGTGCGTATGGTACGGGGTATGGCTTGCAACGCACAGGAGTGGAGTCTCGTAAACGGATATGACATTCCTCCAAGTTAGTCTGCGGACGGTAGGTCCGTAAACACGTCAGGGTACGCCTTGGTCAGCTCTCTGAGAGCCTGAGCGAACGCTGGGTCATCCGTTCCAATTACCACATCATCAGCTGTCTCGGATGCCTCCAAGGGTATCACAGGTATGTCCTTGGTTGTAATGGGGTCACTCCCTCAGTCTCCTCCTCGATCACAACCGCCCTCATGACCGCCGTCATTTGGTTTCTTCTTCCCTCTCCTTGAATAGCTGTGAGGAACCCATGGTCCCCGTCTACAGTGTCATCCATGTCAGTTTTCCTATTGGTTGGTGTGACGGCTCGGATGGCTGCCGGGGTGTGATGCTCTTCTCTCTCATTGTACTTTTTCAGGAGATTCGTATGGAATACCTTGGTGCCCCGTTCCATCTGGATTTTGTAATCCACTTCTCCTAACCGATCTACTACCCAGTATGGTCCTTTCCATGTCAGTTCCATCTTGTTGACCTTCTCGGGGCGAAGCACTAAGACTCGCTCTCCGGGCCTGAACTCCCTGATCTTGGCCTTGCGGTCAAACTGGCGCTTTTGAGTCTCACCAGCCTTGATCAGTGCTTCCTTCAAAATTTTTCGCATGTGTCCGCGATCTTGGTACGCAGCTCTACGACGTATTCGGCTGCAGTTCGGTCTCGGGTTCTCCGGGTGCAGCAGGCTTCCTTGAGGATCTTCATCGGCCCTCTCACCGTCTCCCATAGAGCATTCGAAAGGCGAAAAGCCTGTGCTTGCCTGGGGGGCCCTTACGATATGCGAACAGTGCAGCCGGAATCCAGCGGTCCCATTCCTTTGGCTGTTCCATGGCAAGGCGTTTCAGCATCTTCTTCAGTGTTGCATTGAAACGTTCCACCAGCCCGTTACATTGGGCGTGATAAGGCGTTGACGTCACTCCTTTGATCGCCAGGAGTCTGTGGACCTCCTGCATAGTTTCGCTGGTGAATTGGGACCCTCTGTCTGAGTACCACTGCGGAATCCTGGTCCTTGACCACATGGTAACAAAGCCTCTGCTACTGTTGCAGTATCGATGTTACGGAGTGCTGTGGCTTGGGGGGTACCTAGTGCATAGTCTACTTGGACCAAGATAAATCGGTTACCCTGACTGGACGCTGGCACGACAGCCCTACCAGATCCACTCCCACTTTGTCAAACGGATTCCCTGTGACAGGAGATCTCACTAAGGGCCCCGGTGGCACTCTACCTTTGTCTATAGTCCTTTGACATTCTGGCATGATCTGCAGTACTGAGCCACTTCCTTACACATTCCAGGCCATAGAAGTCCTGCAGCACTCTAGCTTTTGTTCGTTTAGTCCCCATGTGTCCTGTCATGGGTACATCATGAGCCATCTTCATGACCTCAAGCCTGATACGTTTGGGGAACACACACTTGAGTTATAGTCTCGTGTGGCGTGGTGTACGTCCTCACCAAGAGTCCATCCTGGTCTGCAAAAGTAACCCAGCCATGACCTGACCGAGCTCGTACACCATTCTCTGCGGGCCGCCGGGGTGCATCCAACGTTGGGTCTTCCTCCTGCATCTTCTTGAGCTCTTGAAGTCCACCCCAATGACTTGCTTCGTGACGGGCAGTCCCTTGGTTGGTTCTCGCTGCCTCTTGGCCTTAGCTCGTGTCATGACAGCCATCACTGCTGTAGGATTCGCGTAAACTGTACTTTCTGTGGTGCATCTTCCCACTCATTAGCAGCCCAATTCCCTATTAGGACTTGCTCACAGGGTTTCTTAAACACAAGTACAACAATTTTGCCCTCCACGAAGGGTGACGATACATGCACCTTGGCCACCGGTACCTTGTACGAAGTGCCACTCTCAGCCATCTTCACATCCACCACTTCCCAATGTAGTCTTCCAGGTCAACCAGTGCTTCATCCACACAGTATATGTAGCTCCAGTGTCTCTTAGACCTCTCACACTTCGGCCATTCACGGTAACCATGCACCGTGGGGTGTAATGCTTCGCAGCACACGTATGCAAGGGACGGTGGGTTCTCTGCCTCAAGGCTATCTAACTCGGCCCCTGCCAGTACTCTAGCCACCGATGGTTTGTTGCCCTTCCCACCTGTGCTCCCTTTGTCACCAAGCCGTCTTTGTGGACACGACGCACTCAGGTGCCCCTTGTCGCCGCACACCCAACACGTCTTATCCCCCCATTGACTTAGACAATGACTGTGGTGTTACACCGCCCTTTTCCTGAACAGGCCTACTATCCCTTTGGGCGCTGTCAATGTTGGTTTGCTTCTGGGCATGCGCTTGCCCCCTACTATTGCCCTGAGGCTGACCTCGCTGAGCTCGTTCTCTCTGCACCTCCCTCATCGCTCTCTTGGCCTCTGCCAGGCGAGTAGCACATGCACCACATCTTTCTGAACTTTTGACGGTAGGCGTCTGCGTCAAGGCGAAAATACCTGAGCAAGGCAGCTTTACTTCTGCGTAGACCTCCAACTTATCTGCAGATAACTTAAGGACTGCATCCCTAGCCTTCCCTTGGAGCAGAGCCACTAACTGACATGCCCATGCAATTGGATGCCAACCACACAGCTTGGCTACCTGCTCAAAATGCTGTAGGTATTCGTCTACTCCTCATCATCTCTCATTAGCTGCAGCTTGACGTGCTTCCTATCGCCCTTTCTCTTTTGCTCCTAGCCGCCTCCTTCTCCTCCACCCTTCCCCTCTCTCTTTATTTGCATCTCTTCTTCCCTTCTATCCTCGTCCCTCAGTGCCTGAGCTTCCTCCTTGATAGCCTGCTCGCGCTCTCTATCCAGCCGCTGCTGCTCCACCTCACGCTTGTAATTAACTTCCTCGCGCTTGAGCCGCAACTCTTCCTCCTTGGCCTCGCGCTCTCTATCCAGCCGCTGCTGGCTCCACCTCACGCTTGAGCCACAATTTTTCCTCCTTGCGAGCCTCCTCCTTCTCAAAAGCCTCACGCCTAAGGGCCTCCTCTTTTCCCTGAGCATCTCGCTTGAGACGTAACTCTTCTTCCTTGCGAGCCTCCTCTTTTCCCTGCGCATCTCGCTTGAGACGTAACTCTTCTTCCCTTGCCTCCTGCTCTCTTCCCTGCCATCTCGCTTGAGACGTAACTCCTCTTCCCTGGCCTCCTGCTCTCTTTCCTGCCGGGCCACCTCGTCCAGGCGTCGGCCTACAAAGTCGCTAACTCCCCTCCCTGTAACCCCATGCTTCGACCTAACCGAACATATTTGTCGGCCAAGGTGTCCAGCTGTTGCTCCGCCATAACCTCCTTCACTAACCTACCTGCATGCTCCTTAACTACCGGAGACGTTGCCGCAGGAGTATGACTTCCTGAGCCTTGGCCAGTTGTGAACGCAACTTACGGTCACTCGGGGTATGCGACATACTGAACTAACTAAGACTAGCTAACCGTTCCTGCGTGCTTGAACCAGACATACAAAGTTGGATATACACTATATTATGGTTTTGGGGTCTGCGACCCCGGTACCTATAGTAACTGGTACTGAACTAAACCGATATAATCAACATGCAAAGATACCACACACACGGCCGCTCGCATAACCCATCATATGATGTGGAGTCACAATACATCAAAGTCCACCCTTCCAGAGGAAACTAACTCGCAAGATCCCGCAACACGAGAACAAACCGCACCCACGCTGGATTGTCAAATTAACATAAGACTGGCCCTCTTGCCAACAGCTGACAACAATATCAAATCCAAACAACTGATCAAACCCAAAATAGCCCCCTCTGGCCAGCCACCAACCATCTGGTCGACACCAATTAACCACAATGAATTGGGCATAAAATGAAACAGCTATAGTTTCCCACAACCAATGGCAGACAACAAAATAACTACAGTTTTCTACAACAATTAGCAGAAAACAAAATAACTATAGTTTCTACAATAAATGGCAGAAAACAAAATAATTAGAGTTATTTACACTATCGTGACCCCCTGACAAACAGACATTACAGACAAAGCACATCACTTCCACACACTAACAACGGCAATATGCAGGCCTTACACGCCTGAGTGCTCGTTGTCTATGCCTCCACCCTTACTAGGCACGCACCCTCCAACCACCCACTGACTACTCTGAGTTCCTAATGTTTACACTCAGAGTGAGTCTGTATGCTTGCCTCAGTTCCTCTAACAACCTCCCTGCTAACCAACCCTTCACTAATTAAATCCTACTTACCCCCTAATTGTACCCCGCATCTCCACCATATGTCAGCTCGCTAAGACCTGAACTAACTAGGGAGGGACAGACAGACTTACAGACTACAATACCTAACTCTCCAACTCAAATAAGCAGTCCAAAACCAGATGAACAGTTCACACATGTATAATTTCATTCAAACCACGACACGGGTCCATAACACTGAATATTCCACTTACTACCCACACAATCACTTTCTCTCAAACTCAACATTCAACCACTTAACCCCATTCGCACACAAATTCTAGTCACACACCCCCCCTGCAAAAACCAAACTAACACAAGGTCATGAAATTAATTAACAACTAACCTTAATTCGGGGCAAATCCCAATGTGCCCAGCCTGGTGCGATGCATCGCTACATGCAATACAACTCACACGACCGATAACACCTTGGCTATTGGCCCAACAGGACACTGTGAATCCGAGACTTACTTAACAATTCACTTACCGGCTCATACACAAGCCAGCAACCAGGAATAAACTCCGACACATTGACAGACCAAACACCAATATAGAATGCACAAAACTACAACAATTCTGCAATGTTCACACACTTTCAAGATTAATCAAACCAGGTCACATTTTCCCAAAAACTGGGCACTTAAAGCACGCATGACCAATTAATAATCCAATAACTGGGTTGCTATGAATACTCGCACAGAATGGCCCAACCAAGTTGTCCAACATGTAAAAATGTTGATATAAATGTTTTTGCCAAACCACACAAAAGACAATTTGTCTTGAAAACCTGTGCAGCCTGCGACACACACAAGTAATGACTACTTAGCCAACAACTAAACCAGCTATGCAATAATATTACTAAATAAATTTTAAGTCACTAAGAATTTCTGCTTGTGTCTTTCACACACTGGGTAGTCCGCTCCACGACTGATGAACACGGCTCACTTCCCTGATCCTGGAAATAATGTCCAATGCTGTTACCTCAAAACAGCCCCTGTTTGTCGTCAACATTCATAGTACCACTCGGCCTGTCACAGCAACAGGAAGAGTAGCCCCCCGCTCTGTCACTCCTCTCACAGGGATCCCGTCACCAGCTAAGGCAGGATTACAGGCACCAGCTAAGGCAGGATTACAGGGAGATATCTGTGGACACATACAGGCGCATCCCCACTAAGAATCTATCATGAATCCCATAGTACCCTACACATACTAAATTCATATTCATCATGAGCACAACCTGTGGGGGTCGAAGTCACTACAGTGAATATTCTGTCTCTTACTAACTAACCAACCCAATCACAAGATGCACCCAATGGGTAACCTTATCCAAATGAAAACCAGCATTAGCAATTAGCTTTAGTCTAATTATTATCCATTTGTATAAAAGGAAAGATTTCCAACCAGACATACACAGCTTACTTTACAACCATCAGTGCCACACAATAGTACACAATCTAAGTCAAACTTCAGTCCAAATTAAACACACAGCCCGGTCCGACTCCACGCCACTATTAAGTACTTTCCTTAGATAGCAGAACAACCTTTAAAAAACCATGCATGCTTCCCACACAATTCCCAATGTTAGGAACATGGTCCAAACATATGTAACTTGGAAACAAGATATAAAATATGCAGATACTTATTGCCCAAAATAATCAGTCGGTCCCCGGTCACTGCCACTGCTGTAAACATCACTATACAACTTACAGCCTATGTCCAAACCATGGGCAACCACACACACATCACATCACTACCCCACAACACTTCCGGGCTGTCAATCTTTGTTTAAAATTGATCTTTAGCTGAAATATCCAGCTGGCTTACTCCAACTGACTGAGCAATGCACATAACGTTGACAAACACATCATCATAAAGTTGACAACCATATCATCATATACAACTTAAAACCAACAATTTCAAACAATGGGCTGCCTCCCCTGATTAACTTCCAGACAGGTGCCAACAATACTAGCAACCACACAAACACATACATAATTCCTGGTCTGGCATTAAGGCCTGCTAATAAGACTAACAGATCATACTGACACCGACCGGTTTTCCAGTGGCTGAAATTACTGAAAGATCACATGAATGAATGTACTCACACATGCAAAAAAACACCCTTACACTGGTCTTACATGCCCAAACTCATATCATCCAATATAACCACTCAATGCAACCATTACACTTTTTAATTACAAAACCCATAGCCCTTCCCGGCACTAACGCAGCCCCGTGCCTGGCACCTCAGACTGCTTCCAGCCTCCAGCTGCCCAAATCAACCAATACAGATAAGGATTTCCTTCTGAGTTCCCCCGTATCCTGGCTCAATCCAACCACAACCAGGTTCAGATGATAGGTTACTAAAATGTCTACACTGAATTATACCAAACGTACCTTGAACAAACACGTGTCCGGCCCAACTCCGAGATGGTTGTCCAGCACCACCAAGGCCACCCCCAGACAGGCACGTCTACAGCACTCAACCACAGCAACCAAGTCTTCACCCACCAAGGTTTTCAGGAACACAGGTTACAGTTCAACAAGAACGCAGCAACCAAGTTTTCATCCCACCAGGGTCTCGGGAACACCGGTTACAGTTCAACAGCAACCACGTCTTCACAAATTACAGTAACGACAGTCCTTCTACTGTACCTCCAACAGCGAGATGAACACAATTACACAGAAACACAGAATCAGTCTTCTCCAGACTCAAGGCAGCTCCGCTAATCCTCAAGCCCGAACCCTGAACACAAGGTTCCTAAAAGGATTCACCAGGACTTTCAACATAGAAACACACACAACGTCAGAGACTTCCACTCTGAAACAGCTGCACAATAAAAACTGAGCGACAGTTCACCTAACCCCCAGCCTGCTTTACAGTCAACTTGGCTGTGATTGGACAATTCAACGTAAGGTCAAATATGATGGGCAACTCACAGTGAAGATGATGCATGACCCAATTTTCCCACTTCCATGGACAAAACACTAACAAGCCCAAGATACCTCCTTACCCCCTCCAAGCTGTGCTGTCACAGATATCCACTGACGCACACACACGCATGCGACGTGAGCGGAAATGTTCGCCGGCTCACTCTAGCACATATAGCGGAAATATTGACTCTAATGCGACCACGCAAGATACACTGACATGGAACATAATCAGTCTGCACATGCAGAAGTTCAAACATGAGTCGCCTCCACTAGATCTATCTGTAACATAG
>JAFLJL010013660.1:41035-46035 GCA_018398815.1 Conus ventricosus | reverse complement strand
ACGCGCGCGCGCGCGCGCGCGCGCATGCGCTTGGACGCACACGTGTACATGCGCACACAGACCTAGACATACACATACACACTCACACATATACGCATTCATATATACCTGGACGTGCTTCTATAGTCTCTCTCTCTCTCTCTCTCTCTCCTCTCTCTCTCTCTCTCCTCTCTCTCTCTCTCTCTCTCTCTCTCTCTCTCTCTCCCAAATCACAGAGCAGACCCTCACCCTACATATACATATACATATACATATATACATATATATTCACCCCTCTCCTTCAAGTGCATTTTGACAGTCAGTGACAGGCCGCCTCGCCCTCTTTGGAAGTGTTGAGTCACGTGCAGTTGACTGGCCAACAGACGCCCACTATGTTTGAATGTACAGTCTTTTCCTTATACAACAAGCATTCACCGTTGATACGACGCAAAACGCAACAAACAAAACATGTCGCAACAGTCGTTGTTATGCATGTAACGATGCAAGAAGCGCTATGGGCAAATTCTGTGACATTGGTACATTTCAGTGCTGATGAAAAGTTCTAACAAATGAATATAAGCTGTGACCCGTCAACAGTGAAAGACTTTTGTCTCAATATTCCACATGGTAGTGTTTATCAGTAAAAGATGTAGAAAGCAGAAATCGTGAAGAAAGACGCTAAACATTACACAACGTCCATGCATATGACATATAATGTAAAATTTAAAGTCTTTAAAAAAAATACAAAACGAATTTTGTAAGTATGCAGCAATGTCTACAAAAGTTGTGACGACGCACCAGTTTTTACGAAAATGCAGCAATGCAATAACCTAGACAAAGTATTTATGACCCAGACTGCTCCATTGTTACAATTTACCGTGGACGTTGTTGCTGTGTGACATTTAGCGTTGTACCACAGACAGGGTCGTTCTCTAAGCCTTGGGGGAGTAGTATGATATGACGCTTGAATAGAGTGGATGGCATGAAGAACATAATCATCATTGATGCCACAAAGATACGCGGAGTAGCATAAATCAATCTCTTTTCAATCACAGTCAAGCTTTGTATGTGGAAATGTTTGGGTCTGTTGTACGATTGATTCAGTTCACTGCTCATGTCAAGGATGTCATTTATTCGTCGTATTAAAGAGTATGTATCAAACCTGAACAGGTTTTCCCCCCGTTTCTTTTCATGTCCTTCCCTGTCTTATTTTGCATGTCTTTGTGAAGGAATACTCCCAAGCTACACCCAGGTCCATCTTATCTCAGCCCCTGCACCGGCTCTCCACAGGGAGTCGTATCAACATCCGGTTGTCATGCATCAACACACCACACAGATGGCGGCCCCGCTGGTTCAGTGGTTAGACCACCAAGTTTGCAGTCAGGATATTGCCAGTTCGTATCCAACTGATACCCCTCCGCTCTTCCTCTGAGGACCGAATGTTTCACATTCCCTCATACACCCGAAAGCAGCACAGTTCTAGAGCATTCCCATTTTCTGCGGGGATACTCTGGAGTTCGCTACGTCATAGCCCTACCTTCCTGACTTTCAAAATATGCACTTCAGACTTATCACATACGCCAGCTGCAGAATACCACCTGAAATATTACTGAATTGCTACTCGTCTCTTGCTTACACGCTCGTGTATGAATGAGCTGTTCACCGTGTTATGCAGTCTGTGTGTGTGTGTGTGTGTGTGTGTGTGTGTGTGTGTGTGCGTGCGTGCGTGCGTGCGTGCGTGCGTGCGTGCGTGCGTGCGTGCGTGCGTGCGTGCGTGTGTGCGTGCGTGTGTGTGTTCAGCGTACATTTTAGGTATTGCGCCCTGTAGCCTATGTTGTTAGGATGGACACAACAGAAATTGTCCTCATGATTATCTTTTTTTTTTAAACTACAACAACAACTACAACAACAACAACAACTACACGCCAGTTTTCGCTGTCTTAACGTGTTGTCGTTGTGGTGGTGAGTTGCAGTGTAGTGTAAGATAACTCCCCTTTCCCCCTACTTTCCTGGCATGGTGATATCTGCCCGCCACACAGTTGAGGCAGCTGTGGATTTTAAATCTGAATGTCGCTAGATAACTCACTGGAGGAGACCCTGCACTCCCCTGAGTCACTTCGGTGTTGCTTCATGTTGGTAGTTCTCCAGACTCAAAATTAAAGGTTTGTCCGCTGCCAATCCACAAGTATAGATGAATTTGTACGGCTGAATTACAAATAAATTTGTAGACTAAGTGCAGATAGAAAACATTTTTTTATAAAGAAGTACATTATCACACACACACACGCGCGCGCGCACGCGTGCGTACGCACGCACGCACGCACGCACACGCACACACGCACACACACACACATACAGCAACGTCCCCTTCTCCCTCACATCTTTAATTCACAACTCCATAATGAATTTAGAAATAGAGTTTGTTACTTACCGCCAATGACACTGACAAACAAAGGACATGACAAGACACGATGCATTTCAACCACTTGGGTCTTCTTCAGGCGAAAAAATAAATCACATTTAACATTTGGGACAGTACAAACAAAGAACGAAACAATGACTCATCTGTTGTTGTCCATGTGGTGGGGAGAATAGCCGGTAGGCGGAAATGACATGGGGGATTATGGGAGAGGAAAAAGAGGGAGGGTTGCGTAGGGGAGGTGTTGTGTGTGATATGATAGGGTTGTGTGTCTATTTATTGGGGTGGTTTGCTATCTTTGTGACGGTTGTGGTAATGGTGGATTGATAATAATGGTAAGGGGGAAAGGGGGGGGGTGGAGGGAAACTGGGGGGGGGGGGATAATTTAAAAAAAAAATAAATAAAAAAAAATAAAAAATAAATAAATAAATAATTTTTTTTTTAAAAGGGTTTAGGTGAATAAAATAAATGATTTCGTTGGGTGATGAAAGAGTGGTGGTAGTTATGCGTGGTAGTTTGTGAAAGGTGTGTGGGTAATGTTAATAAGGGAGGGAAGGGATGGAAGATAAATGGATGATAAGGTATGATCGGGGGGGGGGGGGGGGGGTTGAGGTGGAAAAAAAAGGGGGTGTGGATGGGGGGGGAGGAGGGTAATGTGTTTGTGGGGGGGGGGGAGGGAAGGGGGCAAGAGAAGGAGAGCTCATATCTCTTCATCCACTATGGGGTGGGGGGTGTGGGTGGGAGGTTCATATAAATGGTGTTGTTTAAAAAAAGTGAACAATGCTGTGGGATGGTGTTCATTGCAACAGTGAAATAATGTGTTGGCATCAATATGCTGATGTTTGTTGAGAGAAGATAGCAGTGATCAATGAAAAACAGGGTATCATGTGTTGCACACACACACACACACACACACACACACACACACACACACACACACACACACACACACACACACACACACACACACACACACACAAAGAAAGAAAAAAAAGGTGGGGGGGGGGGGGGGATGGGGGACCACATATAAACATTGTTCTGGTGAGTTAAGATCATGTGATCATAATGAGACTAACTGTGGAAAGTTTTCACACACATATTTACTCACACATACAGTCATTCACACACACACACATTTAAAAAAAAAGAAAAAAAATATTATCATCAATCAGTCACTGATAGGTGATGATCATATGAGATCAACGGTAGTGTAGGAAGAGATTCTTCTCCGTTCCCTTAGGCAGGAATGGTGGGGGTACTGGCAAGGCTTCTGTATGGTGAAGGCTCTCCAGTGGTCAATAAAGTTTTGCACTCATCGGTGTGTTGGCAGGCCAGGATTGTTCTTTGGTGTTGTTGGGACTGTTCCACCGTCATTGGGGCTGCATGGATAAATTAAAGACCCGCCAGGGTGGAGTATTGCAGAGATGTGATGTCACAGTCTGGAGTGCCCAGTTCTCAGTATCACAATGGTGGTCTTCTTCTTCGTTTACTTCGGTAGGAATCCTGGAGGTACTGACGGAGGTTGCTGTATGGTGAAGACCCTCCAGTGGTCAGTAGGGTTTTGCACTCATTGGTGAGTTGGCAGGCCAGGTTTCCACTTTGGGCCTAGCTGGGAATGCTCCGCTGTCTCTTGGCTGCACTGCATTGATAATGTGAAAGACTCACATGTGTGGAGTATAGTGGACCTGTGATGTTGAGGTCAGGGAGCCTTATCTTCAGTCCAACAATGTTCACTTGGTCTGATCGGGCATCCGGTAGTATGCATCCCTCTTGTTGAAGTCTGGGTGCTGCTCAAGTCATCTTCCTATTTGTCTCCTTGGAAATATTTTAGATTTATTCCAAGGAGACTACCTTTTACAGTTGGGCCTGCTGTCCTCCTTCCTTGTCAGTTAGTTGGCTTCTTCATTTCCATATAGTGCAGTAGAAGGTGTTCACTGGATGGGAGTCTCTTCAGTGACTGATAAATGGTAATAATTTTAAATAAGTAGTACCACAGGGTGGTGACCATTGTTATACAAGTGGAAAAATGCAGTGGTGATGGTGCAATGGTGCAAGGTGGGGGGACATAGGAAAATATCAATGACCTGTGGGTGATGCTCACTGGCATGGGTGAGATCAATGGTACTGTAGGATGATAGTCACAGAGGTAAGTGGAATAATAAGGTGGCATTGGTATAATATTGCAGGTTGAGAAAGTGGGTGGAGGGGTTGGGGTAGATGAATGGTGGGTGATGGTCATGTTTCATTGGAGGTACTGTAGGATGATGATAATTGTTGTATAAATGGGATGATGTTGTGGCATGGTGTAAAGTGCCGGTGGGTGATGGTCATGTTTCATTGGAGGTACTGTAGGATGACGATAATTGTTGTATAAGTGGGATGGTGTTGTGGCATGGTGTAAAGTGCCGGTGGGGAATGGGCAGGTGTTTAAAGATGGGTGGATGACGATGATGGTCAAGGTGTAGGTATGGTCACAGTGGTGTAGGATGATGGTCATTTTTTAAAAGGGTAGGAGAGTGCATTAGTAAGTGTGATATTATGCCAGTGGGGAGAAAGGAAATGATCAGTGACTGATGGATGTTGATAGCTGTGATGAGATCTA
>JAFLJL010013660.1:33535-38535 GCA_018398815.1 Conus ventricosus | reverse complement strand
TTGACCAAAGTTTGACGAGTTTGCTGACGAGGTTTTGATGGGGAAAAAACTGTTTTGACTCCAGAAATCCCTCTCGTTTATGTTTAAATTTCCCTTGTTTGATAAAGGACAATAAACCCTTTAATACTCCCCAAATATATTCTTTGCCCCCTTTTTGCTGCTTATTGCTTGATCTTAAAAAACAAAGGGGTGTGCGGGGAAACCCCAAAAAATAAAACATTAGTCCTTTCATGTAAAAAGACAGTGAAAAATTACTTAATCTAAAATAATAATTCCTCTCTTTGTGAATTTTCAAAAAATAAAATTTTTAATACGACTGTAAATCAACAAAAAAACGGATATTAAATATTGAGACTGGCAGGAAATTAAAAAATTTTAATGCCATCGGACGCAACTATTCAGCTGAAATTTGGGAATGACCCTTCCCTAAATAATATTTTTTTTCAGTTTTGCAATTTGGGAAATTTACAAAGCCAATCCCCAACCATCTAAAGAACTGAGCCGCAGGGTAACTTTAAAAGTTAGTAAAACTTTTCTTCCATGTAAATTTTTGACGATGCTGCAACACATGCGGCAAAAATCGTTTTTTTTAGTCAAAAAGAAAAAATGTTAACTTTATTTCCGTTATTTCCCCAAGGGGTCCGCGGAACCAGACGCGGGGCGCTCCCTCGTAGGGGTAAATTTTGATGAATTAAAAAAAGTCGAAAATAAAAACGAAGCTCTTTTAAATTTGAATTTTTTGGCTTTTTCGAAAAATAAATGTCGGACGTGTATTTAACTCTTCAAGGCGTCCCCGCAATCCGTCTCATACATTTTTACAGAACTTTTTTTTCCTTTCTTCATCAAGTGGAAAAAGGCCTGCTATTTTTAACTTGAGGACTTAGTTGACAGTACACCCAGGGCCAACTTTACAGCTTTCTGTAAATTTTCTTTGAAGTTTCTTAAATCGATGCGAAGCAAAAAAAGAATATTTCCCGTCCGTAAGTAATCTTGATGTAAAAGACGGGTTGCTAATCAAAAAACTTTAGGACCCTGCCCCCATGGGAATGATGCAATTTTTAGAAAATTAAACTTTTAATGCTTTGTAACAATTGAGTAAATATGTTTTTTTCCAGTTTAGTTTTGGTGTAAGTGGGAACCCAAAAAATTTTACTTCAAGTTTAAAAAAAAATTTCCTCCCCCCAGAAAAAATATAGGCGGGGTGTTGGGTTTATCCATTTTTTAAAGAAACCAAAGTGTCTTTTCAACAGGAATTGAAAGCCATTCAAAGCTAAAAACTATTAATTTACCCGCTCGTGCTGAAAAGTTTCTAAATAAAATTTTTGACGAAAATTTGTTCTTTTTTTTAAAGATACTTAATCCATTTGAAATGTCATCACTATGAGCTCCTTGGTATATGTAAAAAACATGTATATAATCATTAGCATTACATTGAAACAAGGGAGATTATAGAATTTTTGGAATTCCCTATTTATAGATCTTGGGGATGAAAAAAGTCACCCAAAACTTTGGTCATTTGTGTCCTCCCACTTAAAAATGATTTCACAAAATTGTAGACTGCCCGAAAGACCAATTTTTTTAATTTATATAATAATCGGCTGTGCCACACTCTACGTAAGCTTTTGAAGATAAAGAAGGAAAACAAGGACACTTTTACGTTTAGAAATGTTTTAATTTGAGTGTATCGTGTCAGGTGTCAATTGTACCGTCCTTTTCTAAAAAACCGATTGATGTGAAGAATACTCTTTTTTCACAGTAAAGGCCATTCTAAAATTTTTTATTTTTTCCCCGACTTTTCCGGATGAGAGATCTGAAAGGGGGCTTAGCTAGACGTCTCAGACCGAGGGTTGCCCGCTTTTGAATAGGAGTCCAATAGACGTTTTTTATATTTGGAATTTGTCCACATTTTCCCCAAAATTTTGTTAAATAAAATTTTTGTAAAAAGACTATCCAGTTCTCTGGTAAATGGTTTAACATCGTGTAAAAAATCCCCTCCAAACCAACCGAAACCTTTTTTTTTCCCAAAAGACGGACGCATTCCCGATTCCCGTAAAGATATTGATTTTATTTTGATATGTTGTTTGGTAAGGTTCTTAGTTTCCGATTTTTTTTTTCAATCAAAAAACTTTTGCTCATGGCAAAATTCCTAAACATTTTTAAAATACAAGATAAATTCCCCGCCTTTTCTTTGGGAGTAGAAAATTTTTTACTTGTTATTTTGGTTTGGGTAAACTTGGAGTTTAATGCCCCATTTTATTTCTTTTACCTTTTCCCACCCTTTTTCAAATCTTTAAGTCAGATACTTCATTTAGACAGAACTGTGACCATACTGTTTTTTGCTGCGCGTAACCTGTTTGCTTTTATTTTTGTACTCACATTTTTTATGAGCTGCATTTTTATCTCTTGCACAGGAAAATTTTCTAAAATTTTAGCCAATTTTAAAAAACTAATGTTTTGCTTAAAGCCTCCTCGCAACCCGATTCCCCCCAGACATTTCCCTAGAATGTTTCAACCTTTTGGTCCTTTTTTTGGAATAGCTAAAAAAGCAGCTCAAAAACTGCTTCTAAAGTTACAAAAAAGATGTTAAATCCTACAAATAACTTCATTCAGTTCTCAGTGAGGAATTTTGAAAAGTTTCCCCCAATTGCCTTTATGTAATTAAATTTGGGATAACATCTACACCCCTAACTTAGATCCCAAAGGATTTTTTAAAAGATAAGTATTGGCAATGGACTACCCCAGTGGGGCATTGGGGTATCCCATTTTGCTTTTAATGCCCAAAGCAGGTGAAACAAAGGGAAGATCAAGCGCGATGTCTTGATGAATATTTTTTGGGGCGCGAGTTCCCTCGTTAAGCAAAATAAAATGAAACCGACGTTTTCCGAAAAACAGGGTGAAAAACATTTGAAACCCGTATCCCAGAAAGGGCAGAGAATTGAAATCGCCACCCAATGATCCCTTTTTTTAGAACAGTTTAAGAACGTAACCAATTAGTATTTTGCCCATCAGGGCCCTTAGGTAATAAACTGATGCAAAATTAAAATTTGTTTTTCTGAAACTTTTGTTTTTTAAAAAATGCCGACACATTTTTAACCTATCTTTTGTAAAAGAAAGAGGACTAACGTATGTGTAATCTAGACCCCAAATTTTACATGATAGTGTATCACTTTTTTAATTCTTTGCATATAGATAAACCCGGGGGGTAGTAAAAACCTTGTAACTTTGGCAATTTGTTGAGTGAATTTTGGGAGAAGAGAATACATGAGAAATTTTTTAGAAAAAGCATACCAAATTTTTAAATAGTTTAAAGGACGGCTTCCATTGAGAACCGAAAATTTACATGTGTTGTTCTTTTTCTTCCTGTATATTTTAAAATTTAAATTTAATGGGGGGTAAGTATATAAGGTGACGCAGTCAATAACCAAACAAAACTGCAAAAGCAGAGTTACCCCAAAAACTGGGGGGGGGGGTGGGGGTGGAGGTGGGGGTGGGGGTGATGCTTTGGGGATTTTTTTCCCGGGTGATCGGGTAGGTAATGAATCTTGAACTTTGTATGTAGTTTGGGGAGACACTATCCAATGACCCCCTACTGAAAAATGCTTAACAATATGTGATGGGGCCCCGGGGTGCTGAACAAAAAAAACGCCCGAGCGGGAAAAAGGCAGATGGTTGCGCGTTTAACATCCCTAGGGTCAGGAGATGTTGCTGGGCATTTTGTTGACTACCTTGCCAGGAAGTGACTGTGGGCGCCCCTGTTGACCGCCTGCCCTTTTGAAGGGGATGAGTGCTGGTCGCCCTGTTTACCCCGGATGCCTTCTTTAGGGAGATGGTGTGTTGTGTTGGTGTGGTGTGTGTGTGTGTGGTGTGTGTGTGTGTGTGTGTGTGTGTGTGTGTGTGTGTTGTGTGCGCGCTGTGTGAAGTGTGTGGCGTGGTGTGTGTGTGTGTGGTTGTGGGTGTGTGTGTGTGTGTGTGGTTTTTGTGTGTGCGCGGTGTTGTGTGTTGTGTGTGTGTGTGTGTGTGGGTTTTGGTTGTGTTTGTCTGTGTGTGTGTGTGTTCTTTTTCTATGTGTTGTTTTTTTTGTGCGGAGCGCGCGCGCGCGGTGTGTGTTTAAAGGTGTGTGCGTGGTGTGTGTGGTGTGTGTGTGTGTGGTGTGCGCGCGCGGGTGTGTGTTGTGGGGGTGGTGGTGTTGTGTGTGTGTGGTGTGTTGTGGTGTGTTTTGTTTGGGGGTGGGGTTTTCTGTGCTTGCGTGCGTGTGCGTGTGTAGTGGGTGGCCTTTTTTCTCTCTGTGTTTGTGTGGTTTTCGTGTGTTGGTGTGTGTGTGTGTGTTGTGTGTGTTGTGTGTGTGTGTTGTGTGTGGTGTGTTGTGTGTGTTGTGTGTGGTGTGTGTGGTGCTGCGCGCGTGCCGTGTGGGGTTTTTGTGCGTGCGGTGGGTGCGTGTGTTGTGTGTTGTATGGTGTGGTGTGTTGTGGTGTGTGGTTTTGTTGTTGTTTTCTATGCGGGCGGCGCGGGCGCCCGGTGTGTGGTGTGTGTGGTGTGTGGTGTGTGTTTGTGTGTGTCGTGCGCGTGCGTGGGTTTGTGTCGTGCGTGTGTGTGTTAGTGTGTGTTTTGTGTGTGTGGTGTGTGTGTTGTGTGTGTGTGTGTGTGTGTGGTGTGTGGGTGTGTTTGGGGGGGGGGTGGTGTGTTTTTGTGCGTGTGAGTGTGTGTGTGGTATATTGTGTGTGTTGTGCCGCGCGCGCGCGTGTGTGGGGTGTTTTGTGTGGGTTGTGCGTTGCGGGGGTGGGCGTTTGTTGCGTGCGTGTTTTTGTGTTGTTGGTGGTGTACGTTGTTTTGTGTTTTCGTGCGTGTGAGTGTGTGTGTGTGGTTTTGTTGTGTGTGTGTGTGTTTGTGTGTGTGTGTTTGTGGTTGTGTGTGCGCGGCGCGCGCCGCGCGCTTTTTTTTGTGTGTGTGGGGTTTTTTTTGTGGTGTGGGGGGGTTTTCGGGGGGTGGTTTTTTGTGGGGTT
>JAFLJL010013660.1:18628-33435 GCA_018398815.1 Conus ventricosus | reverse complement strand
CGCGCATTCGTGTGAGTGCGCGTGGGTGTGATGTGCGCTAGGTGGCACGGAATTAGAACGGCAAACAATCCAGCGCAAGTGAATACTCCACTCCTGCTTCCTGGAGGCCTCTCCTGCAGTGAGAAAGACTCATGTCATGAATTGGGAGGGAGCAGGTTGGCCTTGTAGGTGTTTCTTTTTTCTTTTTCCAAATTAAACGAAACACACGCTCTTCAACTCTCCCTCTCTCCCTCTCCCACATGTTAATGAAAAGAAAAACAGCTTGTATCTCAAGGTATGACACTTGTTTTTTCTTTTTTTTTTCTAATTATTGTCTTTATTATTATTCTTTTTATACACAAAAGGAACAAATGTTGGTTTTTTTTTTTTTTCTTTTTGTTTTTGTTTGGTGGCCCCTTCCTTACCTGGTGGCCCTCCCCCCCCCCCTCCAGCCCAGCGCCCGCCACTATTCCCCTCCCCCTCCCCACCCGCGTCCCTCTCTCATCCGACACCCTCCCGGCACTTCGCACTTTTGTGGATCTATAAATATGGTTAATTTTTGGAGAGTCGACACACCCTCAATGATCTTTTAGTTTTGATGGAGTAAGTGTGTGTGTGTACCAGCCGCCGTGGCGAAGTGGTTAGCGTCGCGGACTCCTGGGTGGGAGGTCGTGGGTTCGAATCCCATCTCAGAGCCATGTGGGTTTTTCTGCCCCGACCGGCTCCTACCCAGAGTTGAGTTTGCTGCGGACTCAGTTGGGAAGACTGGGACCACACAGTCGAGTTTCACCCACTTAATGGATGCGTTTCTGAGAGTGTTGCTCAAATTTCCTGACCAACACTGCAGGTGCCTGTATCTTTCGGGCCTGGTTGACGCCGGGATATATTATGAAAGGAAGCGTAGAGCTAGAGTACAGCCCTGTCATGTAGTCTCAGACCAGAATGGAATTCCGTAAGCATCATCTTAATCATCCTCATCGATCAGCATTAAAAAAAAAAGTCAAATCCTGTGGTCCTTCATGCCCTGCTCTCATGGTGACCTCAGTTTCGATGTCCTCTCCACGTCTGTGGCCTTGGTTTGGTTCCATCGGGATCACCGGTATCGGCGAGTCCATGGGGGCTGTCGTTGGACGGACGTGTTGGCGTCCTCCGGAGGGAGAGCTCACTCACGCCGGCTCCGCGACTAAGCAATTATTGTCGTCAGTAGGGGGCTTAGTAGGTGGTGTCCTGCGTATGTTATATCGGAACAGGCGCCACTGAACTCCACTGAAGTGACTCGGCAGCAGTGCAGTGTCTCCTCTGGTGGGTTGCCTCTTGACGACTTGACATTGACTGCTTCCTGTGGATTGCCGGTGCCGGGGGCTGCGGCAGGGCCGACCGGGCTGTGGTTGTGGACGGGGTGTCGGAATGAGCGGCGTGGGTGCACTGCCTCTGAGGTGGCGCAGAGGTTGGGACAGCAAAAAAAAAAAAAGTGTGTGTGTGTGTGTGTGTGTGTGTGTGTGTGTGTTGTGTGTGTGTGTGTGTGTGTGCGCGTATATTATTATTTTTACAACCTGGACCGTATTTACACCACCCCCTGGCTCATCTGATCAGTCGTCACCCGACCTCGGTCTGCTTTCTTTTTCATGATTCATCGTGTCCATTCATGTCTACTTTGCGTGGCTTTTCATATTCTACTTGGGGACCTTTTTTTCTTTTTTTTTCTCCGTGTTGACTTTCAGACTGTAATGAGAATATTTCAAATTTTTCGACCCTTTCTTTCTTCTTTTCTTCTGAAACGTCGGTCAACACAATCAACCCCCCTTCCCCCCCTCCCCCCCCCCCCCCCTTTTATTGGCACTCGGTGCTCGCTTGCGGTGGTCAAGTAGATTACGACATCTGTTTACGTACTTTTCAGATCTCTCCTGCAGAGATTATGTGCACTTTTTTTCATATTAATTTTTGTATTTGTTAACATGTGTTTCTGTGTAACAGACTGTGGGAAGCAGTGCGTCAATGTACTCAATGAGGATTATTGTTATATAAGCTGTGATTTGTGGAAGAACTGGGCTTCATTCTTGTTTTCCATCGTGTTAACCTCCTTTGTTCTATGCTTCGTATACATGAAATGTTTTTTCAATCGCCATGGATAGTCTAACTATTGCGTCCTTAAATTGTCAAGGTCTAGGAGACATACATCAACGTAGGGATATCTTTCACTATTTAAAACAGCATGATTATTCAGTTTACTCTCTACATGACACCCACTTTACCAATAAACTTGAGAAATACGTAACTGCAGAATGGGGCTATAAATGCTTATTTGCCTCATATCGGTCAAATTCCAGAGGTGTAGCTGTATTGTTTTCAAATAATTTTGAATTCAAAATAACAAATGTCTAACGAGATAAAGACAGTAACTTCATAAATGTAGCATTCAGTGCATTTGAAAAAGACTCTCTCCTGGTTAATGTGTATGGGCCTAATAAAGATGATCCACTATTTTACAGCACGCTTAAGGAAAACATAAGGAGTTATGATACCAATTATATTATTTATGTGGGTGGTTGGAACATCACAATGGATCCCCATCTTGACTGTTACAATTATGTACACGATAATAATCGGAAAGCAAGAGAAGAACTCATAAACATGACAGAAGAAATTGGGTTGGCAGACATATGGAGGGAAGAGAATCCAGAATGTAGGAGATATACCTGGCGTAAACGATCTCCACTTAAGCAAAGTCGATTAGACTTCTTTTTACTATCTGAGTATCTTATTTCTTATTATGAAAATTCTGATATTGAACCAGGTTATCGATCTGACCGTTCGATTGTTACATTATGTTTGAAATTCGGTAAAGTTGAAAAATCTAAAGGATTCTGGAAATTTAATGTATCTCTACGAAAGGATAAACAATATGTAGATGAAATTAATTAATTTATTCTAAATGTGATAAAAGAACACGTAGTTGATCAATCAGCAATACAAGATTAATCAGTATTGTCTAAGTTAATAAAATCTGGACTCAAATATACATTAAAAGACAGTCTTCCTAGATTTTCTATTAATGAAAATAAGAGGTAAATCAATAGCCTACGCTACAATGAAAAAAGAAAAAAAACATCAGAAAAAGAAATCGAAATCACCAAAAATATAAAGAATCTTGAGAGGATAGAAAATAAAGTAGAAGCTGAAATAAGAATGATTGAAGAAAAAAATCAAGAATTAAGAGCGATCAGGGAACAGAAAATGGAAGGTGTACTGTTACGGTCAAAGGCGAGGTGGATCGCAGATGGTGAAAAAAATCTCGAAATACTTTTGTAACCTGGAAAAAAGAAATTATATTGGTAAATATATTGGTAAAGAATAGGCAAGGCATCCGCAGCTTTCAAGATGCTCCGACCTGCCTGGACCTCACACACCATCTCTGCAAAAACCAAGATCCGCATCTTCAACACAAATGTGAAGTCTGTGCTTCTCTATGCCTGTGAAACGTGGCGCACCACCAAGTCATCGACACACCGCCTGCAGACCTTTGTGAACAGATGCTTGAGGTACATCTATCGCATCAGGTGGCAGGACATGGTCACAAATGAAGACTTGTGGAGAAGAGCCGGACAAGAGCCCATTGAAGATCAAATTAAGCGCAGGAAGTGGGGCTGGCTTGGCCATACCCTCAGAAAACCAGCATCCAGCGTTGTCCGCCATGCCTTGCGATGGAACCCACAGGGAAGACGCAAGAGAGGCCGACCACGCACCACCTGGAGAAGATCAACGGAGGCGGACACAATTCGACTGGGCTATTCCTGGGGCCAGCTGGAAGTCGCCGCCCGGGACAGGCAGAGATGGAAAAGGCCGTGGATGACCTATGCTCCACTAGGACCAAACAGGAAAAAGAAAGAAGAAGAACGAAAACTTAAAAAAGGGAAAAAGGTAACTGAAAAATGCGAAATATAAAACTTGTTAAAACAATTCCAAAGTTATCTGAAGATGATAAACAAATGCGGGAAAAGGGGAAATCACTTTAGAAGAAGCAAGGTAGCTTTAAAAAAAATGAAACATGGCAAAACCCCAGGTACAGATGGGTTCTGTCCCGGGAATTTTTTAAGTTCTTTTGGAAAATATTTGGGCCCCCTGGTGGTAAGATCTACGGGGTTTCGAACTTAATAAGGACCACTTATACACAGTCTACACAAAACAAAGAAAAAAAGCCGACAAACGACAAAAAACTTTATAAATGTTTATTTCATTATCAGTGAACAACATTTTGTCACTTCATCGAAAAAATCATTCTTTCGATTAGACGGGGGAGCCTGAATGAGACTACCACCCAAAATGACATTCACAAAAAGAGTGTTTCTTTACAGTCTGATAAAAACCCGAGTGTGCCCCCCCTCGTGCTGCCACACAATCCACACAGCGCTGCCTCATGGTATTTGATGTTCTTGAAAATGAGTTGCCTGGGGGAGGTTTGCCCACTCCTGCTGCAGGTAGTGCAGCAACTCCTGTCGATTTGCCGGAACAGGGTGATTTTCTTAAACTCTCCTCCCAAGCTCGCCCCAGATGTTCCAATAGGGTTCATGTCTGGGCTGTTTCCCGGGCCATGGCATCTGGTGATGCCAGCTTGCACCACAAAAGTGTTCAGGGCCGACAACGATGTGGGGTGGCATTATCGTCCATGAACACAGCCGGGGCCCCAATCTGCTGGAGTGCTGGGACAACCCAAAAGGGCCCTAAAGTCTCCTGCAGGGAAGCGTTGGCCGTTCAGGTTGCCATCCACATGGTAACAGGGAGTCTTTTGGTGACTGCTGATGCCCCCCCCCCCCCCCCCTACCCAATACGGAGCCACCACCAAAGCGACGACCTCCTGGATACGTCATCTGCCACTGCTCCCTGGGACGCCGCACACCTGAATGCGTCCATCTCGGGCTTCAACGGAACTTGACCTCATCGGTGAAAGCACCATCCGCCACTGAGCCCGATCCATGTTCGATGACTGTGCACCAGGCCGGCGACGGCCCCGGGGGGCTGCAGTCATTTTGGTTTCCGAACTGGGCGCCTTGCTTTGAAGGTTGGCAGCCCTTGAGCCCCTGTATGGTCATCTCACACACTGCTGTGTTAGTGGCAGCTTGGAGCCTACGCCTGATGGTGTTGGGCCCCCGGACAGGGTCTCTCTTTTTCAGTTCCGTGGCTGAAAACGTTCTCTGCCGAAAGATGACGGGGTGGGCCCCTTGTAGCCTTCTGGCCACTTCTCGAACGCCAACCTCCGATCCTGCAGGGCCCTGCAATCGCCCGAGTCCGGTCAAAATCAGACAGCTTGCGTCTTGGAGGCATTTTTGTGTTATGAAAATTTTGCACGTTTGGGCTGCTTTTAGGGGCATTCCAGTCAGTAAAATGCTCTGCAAAGCATTGGTTTTTGCACGTGCATTTGGAATTTCAGTGCAAAACCGTTTGAAGCAGTGTTCACTCTTGCTTAAAAACAAGCAATTTTGACAACAATCTGCAACTTTCAACCCCCCCTCTGCATGCCGCACGTGACAATAAGACAGCTTTCGCAAGCTTTGCGGAATACTCTGTTAACCCCTTAAACCTTTCCCAGTCGAATTCTTCGAAAAAATGCATTGCTTGTATTTTTGGCCAATTTAAAAAGAAAGGGCCTTTTTTTCGGGGTGGTCCTTAATTAAAGTTCGACCCTGTATAAATGAATCGTTTAGAGATGGAGAATTTCGGCAACACAAAAGAAGGAACTGATTATTTCTATACCAAAAGGTGATAATCCAAAGAATTTGTAAAAAAAACTGGCGTCCCATCTCCCTCCTAAATGTAGTTTACAAGATAGCTTCCTCATGTTTCCAAGAGAATCAGAAAAGTTTTACCTTCTGTCATCAGTGAAGACCAAACAGTTTCATGGCTAACAGATATATGGGTGTCAATATTAGACTGATTAGACAGAATCAGAATTTCTTTAATTTGGACCTAGTATTGTTCAGTGGTTTCCAACATTGTATATGAATACAACATCGTGCGTTCTGGTACAGGGTCAGTATTCTACCCGTTTTAAACTTGAAAGAGGATGTAGACAGGGGGACCCCGCTTTTCTCCCTACTTATATTTAATATGCGCAGAGATTTTATCATTGATGATTCGAAAAGTAAAGATGTTAAAGGCATTAGCATAAAAAACACAGAATTTCTCCTGTCACAGTTTGCAGACGATACTTCTCTGCTACTTGATGGTTCTGAGCAGTCTCTGAAGGCAACTGTAGATATCCTTGATGAATATGCACAGATGTCAGGCTTGAAAATGAATAGTGATAAACCCAACTAGTGTGGATTGGAAGTAGAAAAAATAGTCAAATTCGACACTTCAGGACAGGAACTTCCAATGGAATCCTGGTATCTTTAAGGTTCTTGGCATAAAATTTTCTACTAATACAGACCAAATTGTTGATTTAAATTACAGTCAGAAGCTTTCAGCCGTGCAGAAAACTTAAACAATGGAAAAGAAAGAAATCATGACTCCTTTTGGAAAATCGCAATATTAAAATGTTCATTCTTTCTCAGTTTACCTATCTGTTTCTTAATCTTCCGGACCCCCCAAGCCAATTTTTGAAGGAAATAGAAACTGAAATGTTCCAGTTCTTATGGAATGGGAAACACAATAAGATAAAGAAATCAGTAATTTAATCAAGAATATGAAAATGGAGGATTGAAAATGAGTAACATATTTATACTACTTGAGACTCTGAAGATTAGCTGGTTAAGACGGTTAAATATTCCAGAATCAGAATTTAGTTAGTTTCATATATACCTGTATCCAGCCTGAAACAAATGAAAACACTCGGATTTGAGTACGCTAACGTTGTTACTCCAACGATTCGATAATCCATTCTGGCTTGATGTTGTTAGACACTATAAAAAGTTCTGCCCAAAGTGTAAACCTTTAAATATAAAAGAATTTCGTCAGAATGTATCATTACAAAGTAACATAAATAAGGGACAATAAGGTGATCTGCATAAAAGAATGGAGAGAAGCAGGCGTAACAAAAATTAACCATGTAATGGATGCAAATGGAAATTTTCTGTCCTTTAATGATTTTAAGGTAAAATACTCAAAGTTACAACATTAATTTTTTTAGCATATGAGGGAATCATCAGAGATATTAGAAAATATCAAGAAATTCTCAATTACAGAGAAGACGTAGCACATGTTATTGATGAGGAAAAATAAAGTATGGACCTTGATCCAGAAAGACAACAAAGTAGTTAAATCGATCTACTTGGTTCTAAAATTACACCAGCAGCAGTGATTAAGTGGGAACGCTCTGTATACTGGACCCAAGTGGAAAGATATCTTTTGAAAACCTCTTAAAATTACTTACAGATACTCAACGAGATGGTTCCAGTTCCAGTCTTGTACACCGTATCCTCCCCACACAAAAGTTTCTTCACATGTGTAAACTCACAGACTCCCCACAATGTAATTTCTGTAACTCAGAAACGCAGACAATTCAGCACTTGTTTGGAATTGCATTGTAATTCAAAATATCTGGAATGACTTCGAATCTGTTTTATGGAATAAATGTCCCCATTCTCTAAGACTAATATTAAACGAACAACTAATCTGTTTTGGTTGTGCAGCAGAAAAAGTAACATCAGACAAGCCTTTAGATTTCCATACTACTATATGCCAAATTTTTCATCTATAAAAGCAAGTTACACAATTTGAACCCTACAATGCCTAGTTTCATCAATAGTTTAAATATAAGGGTAAGAACAGAAAATATTTATCAGCAACTGTAGGGAAAACCCATGAATTCGAGCTAACATGGAAAAAATATATGCCTTTATTTATGTAATTTAAGCCTTATGTGTGTAGAACATCATGTTGCCAGAACGGACGGTGTGGTGGGATAATCTCTCCATTGCAAAATGAAAACTGTCCATACCATAGGCTCACATATAAAAAAAAAAGTATGTTATGCCATTTGGTAATAGTTTCTATTATTACCTCTGTTTCATAATAGAGATGTGCCCACATCTGTCCATCACCTACTAAGTGTCTAATAACTGTATGTAATTGTTTCTGAAACTATGTTGTTGTTTTCCTGTATGTATGCGTCTTGTTATTGTCTTTTGCTTTTGGAAATTTTTTTTTTAAATATTAGACTGATTTATGATTTGATTAATTACTTAAATGCAAGAAATCTCCCTGGTCTGTTGCTATCTATAGATTTTGAAAAAGCCTTCGACTCCCTCAACTGGGATTTTATGTTTAATGTGCTAAGGCTTTGGTTTTGGTAACAGTATATGCCACTGGATAGAAACTTGCTATAAAGATATTAAATCAACAGTCACTGTAAATGGCCAGACTGCACAATGGTTTAAAATAGAAAGGGGGTGAGACAGGGAGACCCTATATCTCCTTACCTATTCATAATATGTGTAGAAATTCTAGCGATAATGATAAAGGAAGACAAGAACATAAAATGTATAAAAATAAACAATATAGAATACAAAATAGTTCAGTTCGCTGATGACACTCACTAGTAAACATTGGTGACAAAACTTCATTTGAACGATCTATACATGTCCTTACACGTTTGGCAGAATTTCAGGCCTACTCTTGAATAATAAAAAAAACGCAATCAATATGGCTAGGGTCTTATAAAAACTCGAAAAGAAGATTCCGTCCTCATCTGATAATGATATGGAATCCTTCTAAATTCAAAATACTGGGTGTTTGGTTCACTCAAGACCTAAAAGAATGTGAAAACTTAAATTATAATGACAAATTTTCGGAAGTTAAAACATTATTCAAAATTTGGTCTCAGAGAAATATAACGCCAGTTGGAAGAGTTGCTGTTCTCAAGTCCCTTATTCTATCAAAACTTATACACCTCTGGATTTTGCTACCTAACCCTCCTGACCTTTTAATTAAAAAACTTCAAAAGATTTTTTCAGCTTCGTTTGGAATGGCAAACAAGATAGAATAAGCAGGAAAAAGCAGTGAAGACTGTAAAGCAAGGTGGTTTAAACATACCTGACATTAAAAAAACCAACATTAATGCTTTGAAACTTCTGTGGATAAAGAAACTTAAAACCACAAGTCATAAATGGAAGAACATCGTTTTAAAAATATACCCTTTCAGTGATAGAATCGAAAATTATGGACCAGGGTATGGTTCTGGATACACAAGTATTAATTTATTTTGGAAAGACATGTTTACAGCCTATTGGGAATTTTGTCTATGTGTTACACCTGAGACATTAAATAAACCACTTGTTGAACCCGTATTTTACAGTGATATGATAAAAGTAGGAACCGCTGTAATCAAGCAAAATATGCTAATTGAGAAAGGAATATTCGCAATAAAACACTTTCTGAAACAAAATGGATAATTTATGAGCTTTAGAGAATGTAGCATTAATGTTGACTACGCCATAGATTTTATCTCATACAATGGATGGATTTCTTCAATGAAACAATTCATAAGAAAACCGGGTATCAAAATAGATAATAACACAGACCTAAATCATAACACACCAAAGGCTTTAAATATTATTACGAAAGAAAATAAAGGAGCCAAACGGTTCTATGAAATTTTCATTCAAGATGAGCGCAAGCCAAATTGCTGCTCCAAATGACTAAACAAACTGAATTCTGAAATCCATTGGAATAAAGTATTTACTCATGTCCAGAAAATCAAAGATATAAAATTAAAATGGCTACAAATCTGAATCATACACAGAATTATTGGTACAAATATTGTCTTAAATGCTATGGGCTTAACAAACACGACAAGTTGTACTTTCTGTAACGAGGAGATTCGATCCAACACTTTTTATGGATGTGTAACCACGCTCAAACTTTTTGGAAAGAAGTTGAAAAGTTATTTAATGAAAAATGCCGAAACACAACTAACATCAAAATCACACGAGATATCGTTATTTCTTTAATTGATCAACGTGTGAAAACAGAGACAGTTTTTGATTTCATTATTATGCTAGCTAAATTTCATATGTGTAAGTGCAAAATCGAAACACGTAGACCAAATGCTTCAATTTTTTAGAGCCAGTTGAGCAATAGATATAAAATCGAATTGTTTATTGCTAAAGTCAACAACAATCTAAACCATTTTCATGCTGCATGGAACAACTATAGGCCAATGATTCTTTTAAGAAAACACTTCTTTAAGATCTTGATCTAATACACATTTCCATATGCCCAGTCTCCTTTCTTCCACAACCTCCCTGTGAAATGGAGAGAGTGAGGAAGGAGAGGAGAAGCAATAAGTTGTTAAATCTCACAAAAGATGATGTCACTCTTTTTTTGTTCCTTTCACACTGTTTATTTTTTCGTCTTTTTTCTTCTTCTGTCGTTTAAACTTATGTACGTGTCTATGTATATCTTGTTTGTTTGTTTGTTCCTTCTTTGAAAAAACTGTTTTGGACATATGCCATTAACTGTTTATAGAACTTACAGAAATGATGCCAATGTACATATGACTTGGCGCACTGTCCCCTTTATGCGCATTTGTAATCTCTATATTGTTTGATTAAAAAATGTGAAAACCGAAAAAACAAAACATAAACAACACTTATGAAATGAAACCAAGTAACAACTACAACAAGAATAACAATTATAATCATATTTTAGTGATGATAACAATAGGAAGAAGAATAACAATAAAGTACAGCAATAAAAAAAATGATAAGAAATTATTCAAAACTTTTTTATCCTACACTAGCGTTGATCTCATATGATCATCACCTATCAGTGACTGATTGATGATAATAATTTGTGTGTGTGTGTGTGTGTGTGGTTGTGTGTGAATATGTGTATGTGTGTGAAAACTTTCCACAGTTAGTCTCATTATGATCACATGATCTTAACTCACCCAGAACAATGTTTATATGTGGTCCCCCACCCCCCTACCTTTTTCTTTTTTTTTTAAATTGTGTGTGTGTGTGTGTGTGTGTGGTGTGTGTGTGTGTGTGTGTGTGTGTGTGTGGTGTGTGTGTGTGTGTGTGTGTGTGTGTGTGTGTGAAACACATGATACCCTGTTTTTCACTGATCACTGCTATCTTCTCTCAACAAACATCAGCATATTGATGCCAACACATTACTTCACCTGTTACAATGAACATCATCCCACAGCATTGTTTACTTTTTTAAACAACACCATTTTAATATGAACCTCCCACCCCCACCCCCCACCCATAGTGGATGAAGAGATATGAGCTCTCCTTCTCTTGCCCCCCTTCCCTCCCCCCCCCCCACACACACACAAACACATTACCCTCCTCCCCCCTTTTTTTCCCACCTCAACCCCCCCCCCCTCCCCAATCATACCTTATCACCCATTTATCTTCCATCCCCTTCCCTCCCTTATTAACATTACCCACACACCTTTCACAACTACCCACTGTATTTTGGTGTTTTCCCCCCATTTCAATCACACACACACACACACACACACACACACACACACACACACACACACACACACACACACACACACACACACACACTCACTCATCACTCACTCACACACACACACACACACACACACACACACACACACACACACACACACACACACACACACACACACACACACACACACACACACACACACACACACACAAACACACACACACTCTTCTTCTTCTTCCAGTAATGTTCAGCACTCACACCACACACACACACACACACACACACACACACACACACACACACACACACACACACACACACACACACACACACACACAGCACACACACATTCTGTTAAGTTTAACAGCACACACCTTTCTCCATGTCAAGCACTGACAGCTGAAATGCAGTGATTTCTTCAGGTGAAAACTGCCTGATGCACCCTCTCCTTGTGTCATCCGGACAGGCTTGGTGTGCCACTTTGATCTGTATGCACCCATGTCCATTGGCCTTGCATGAGTGTGCTCGTGCTCGTTGTAGCATGGCTGGCACTCCATTCTCCACATCCATGTTACATTCAGCATCTCCGTGGATTTCTTGAACGTGAATGAGCGGTTCGTCCATCTCATCTTCAGATGGATCAAGCTCCTTTTTCGAATCGACCGGTCGAGTGCCCGCCGAAGTTTCAAGGTCTTCTTCTTCTTCTTCTTCTTCCTAAAATGCTGGTTCACTCAAAAACGAGTAGGTCACCAGCGCGCATGTTAAAAAGTAGAATAAAATAACATAAAACAGTGCGACTCAGACTGTTGGCCCCTGGAGCAAACTTGGCAACAAGGGGTCGCACTCGATATTCAATAAAATATCTGGGGAAGTAAAAATAGAAAAACGTCAATATGCAGATCTCAAAACTGTCGAATCAACCTGTTTTTTGAATGAGATTGCACCTGTGGCAATCTTGATGGCACCCGACAGTGAGTTCCACAGCCGTACAGAACTGGGATAAAAAGAATGTAAGTGGCTGTCAATATTTGATGCAGGTATGGTATAACATTGACCGCCACTCCTAGTGCTACTTTTATTCAATACTAGTTGTTCCATTGGAATATCAATTACTTTAGCTCTGCGTTTGAAAAAGGTGTTAAGTTTAATAAAAGCTCTTCTCTCTTCTAAGGGTTTCCATTCTAATTTCCTCATGTTCTTCCTAGTATTCCCCTTTTCTCTGATGTGGTTCCCTGTTACGAACCGTGCTGCTCTCTTCTGAATCTTTTCAAGGTTATCAATGTCCTTTAGATGGTAAGGATCCCAAACTGAGCAACCATATTCCAGTACTGGTCTAACCAGTGTTTTGTAGCAGTCGTCTTTAACCTTTTGGGGGCAGTCATTGATATTCCTGTATAAGAAAGCTAAGATGTTATTTGCTTTCTTACATACTAAATTGTAATGTTCTTTCCATTTGAGACGACTATCTATTATCACGCCTAAATATTTTGCAGCATTAGTTTCTTTAAGAATAGTATTATGGATAGAATAATCTGATCTAATTGGTGAGCGTTTGTTACATATACGCAACACTTGGCACTTTTGGGGATGAAATTCCATTTTCCAAGTTCTTTCCCACTCTTGTAAAGCGTTTAGATCTTCTTGTAGAATGCGTATATCATTCTTGCTTCTGATTGTTCTATATACTAAACTGTCATCTGCAAAAAGCCTTATAGTAGTTCCAGGAGAGAGATTTCTACTTATGTCATTTATATAAATTAAGAAAAACAAGGGCCCCAGAACAGTTCCCTGTGGTACACCTGACAAGACTGGTTTACAATGGGATGACGACCCTTCCACAACAACTTTCTGCGTTCTCCCAACGAGGAATGATCTGGCCCATTTTAGCAAAGAACCGCCAATGCCAACGTGTTCTAATTTAAGCAGCAGGCCCTCATGGTCAACCTTATCAAAGGCTTTAGAAAAATCTAATAAAATTGCATCTATTTGCTGTCTGTTGTTAAGACAGTTACTAAAATCATTGAGAGTTGTTATAAGTTGGGTCTCACAACTCCTTCGCTGTCTAAAACCATGCTGGGCGTTATTTAAGAAGTCATATTTGTCAAGATGGTCCATTATGCTACTATATATTATGTGTTCAAGTAGTTTAGCTGATATGGATGTAAGAGATACAGGTCTATAGTTCTCTGCTTTTGTTTTGTCACCCTTTTTGAATAAGGGAACAATGCTCGCATCTCGCCACTCATCAGGTATTACTCCCTGGTCCAGTGAAGCTTGGTAAAGTAATTGGTATACTTCACTCAATTCATTGGCACATAATTTTAAGAGCTTGCCAGGAACGCCATCAGGACCAGTAGCGTTGTTTTCATTGATATTGGTCAGTAACTTAAATACTCCTGCTTTGTTTACTTTGATGTTTAGCATTTCAGGGAGTTTATCATCATCCTTTAGTCTAACGTTAATTAAAGGTTTGGGATTTGAGAAAACTGAACAAAACTGCTTGTTTAATAAGTTCGCTTTCCCTTCAGGGTCCTGTATTAGGTTATTCTGGTTGTTTCTCAGGTCTGGAATCCCAATGTTGTCCTGTCTCTTACTCCTTATGTAAGACCATAATTTCTTGTTTTGATGATCACCTTCCGAAATCATCGAATTAACATAATTGGAGTGAGCAAGTCTACATTCTCTCTGACACCTTCTCTTAATCTGTTTATACCTAACCAGTAATCTTTCTGAATTAGGATGTAGTTTCAATTTCTTAAAGAAACGATGTTTCCTTCTCAACAAACGTTTAGTTTTTGTAGTAATCCATGGCTGGTGGTTCTTGAAGTTATTTTAGTAGGTATGTTGTCATCCATAATAGATTCCAAGTTAGTTTTTATACACTTCCAAAGGTCACCGACATTATCTTTAACACTATGGGACCTCAAAAAAAGACGACTGAAATCATGAGTATCCCTGCGCAATTTTGGTAAATCTGCTTGGTTCCAGAGTCTGATGGTACGTTTAGGAGGTTTTCTTCGAAAGGGTTGAAAGTTGCTCTCTAAGAGAACTATGTCATGATCACCCAGGCCTGCAATTAATTCCTGATTGCCTAAAGCGTCTTCATCACAATCACTTAGTTCTTCATCTTCACAATCAGGTGCAGAGAAGTACTCGGAGATAAGGGCGCCTAATTCTTCCTGATCTGCTGCAGGTAGAGAAGAATTGTCGCCAGAACTAAGTAAAAAAGCCAGCCACTGTTTACTGATCGAGGTTTGATTCGCCATGCTGTCTTGTTGTAAACACGCCGGTTATCTCCCTCCTGACCAATCACGATTCGCGTTCCCTACCGGCGTGCATGCGTCCTCAATTCTCATTGGTCGACATACTCGAAAATAAGAATAAACAACAACAACAACAACAAA
>JAFLJL010013660.1:0-17628 GCA_018398815.1 Conus ventricosus | reverse complement strand
TTACTTTTTGGGTTTTCAAACCGCGCCCCCACTTTTTAAAACCCGCTTACCTTGTTTGCCTTCAAACCGCAACTAAAAAGTGTTCTTTCATTCAATAATTTTGAATAATATTGTTTTCCCACATATGTATACTTAATAAGCTGCACAGCAAGTTAGTTTTTTTTTTTTTTTTTTTTTTTTTGCTGTCCCAACCTCTGCACCACCTCAGAGGCAGTGTACTCAACCGCTCATTCGACACCCCGTGAACAGCCACAGCCCGGTTGGTCCCGCCGCAGCCCCAGCACCGGCAATCCACAGGGAGCAGTCAGTGTCAAGTCGTCAAGAGGCAACCCACCGGAGGAGACACTGCACTGCTGCGCAGTCACTTTGGTGGTGTTCAGTGGCGCCTGTTCTGATCTAACATACGCAGGACACTACCTACTAAGCCCCCTACTGACGACAATAATTGCTTAGTCGCGGAGCCGGCGTGAGTGATGCGGGAGGTACTATTTGACAGCGATGGCTGCACAGAGTAGGTATTATTGGTAACGCTCGTAGTGATCATCGATTGAAATTGTCACCCAGTTTACAAGTCATCACTTCAACGCGCGTGTGCTCGCACACACGATTTGATCATACCTTTCCAATACTAAAGACCAATCTGTTTGCTAGTTTGTAAAATGTATTCAGCACTGGTGAGCAGAAATTCGCATTTACTGGCATGTGTAACTGTTCTTTTCACGGTTGTGCACGGTTGCACACAGGTGCGCATGGACTGATGAATTGTGTGTGTGTGTGTGTGTGTGTGTGTGTGTTGTGTGTGTGTGTGTGTGTGTGTGTGTGTGGTGTGTGTGTGTGTGTGTGTGTGTGTGTGTGTGTGAATTTTTCCCCTTTCTATATTTTGTATTCACATTTTTTGTTACAATACAATTGTAACAAGTCTGTGGTAACTATGAGAAGTTTATATTGATGTCTGCCAGCTTTTTTTTTTTTTTTTTTTTTTTTTTTTTTCTCACCGACTGACTGATGGGGGTTTGTTGATCGATTTATTAGTACGTCGTTTGAGTGATTCTTTCTTTGGTGACTTATTTATGACATTTTTTACCTTTATTTTTTTTGTAATGTTGTCAACCCAAACCACACGCGCATTCGTGTGAGTGCGCGTGGGTGTGATGTGCGCTAGGTGGCACGGAATTAGAACGGCAAACAATCCAGCGCAAGTGAATACTCCACTCCTGCTTCCTGGAGGCCTCTCCTGCAGTGAGAAAGACTCATGTCATGAATTGGGAGGGAGCAGGTTGGCCTTGTAGGTGTTTCTTTTTTTCTTTTTCCAAATTAAACGAAACACACGCTCTTCAACTCTCCCTCTCTCCCTCTCCCACATGTTAATGAAAAGAAAAACAGCTTGTATCTCAAGGTATGACACTTGTTTTTTCTTTTTTTTTTTTCTAATTATTGTCTTTATTATTATTCTTTTTATACACAAAAGGAACAAATGTTGGTTTTTTTTTTTTTTTTCTTTTTGTTTTTGTTTGGTGGCCCCTTCCTTACTGGGGCCCTCCCCCCCCCCCCTCCACCCAGCGCCCGCCACTATTCCCCTCCCCCTCCCCCCCCACCGCGTCCTCTTCATCCGAAACGCTCCCCACTTCGACTTTTGTGGATCTATAAATATGGTTTTTTTGGAGAGTCGCCCCCCATACCCTTTAGTTTTGATGGAGTAAGTGGTGGTACCACCGCCGTCGAGTTTACGTCGCGGACTTCCTGGTGGGTCTTTCGATCCCATCTCAGCCATTATTTTTCTCCCCGACGGCTCCTACCAGAGTTGAGTTTGCTGCGGACTCAGTTGGGAAACTGGGACCACACATCGAGTTCACCACTTAATGGTGCGTTCTGAGAGTGTTGCTCAAATTCCTGACAAACACTGCAGGTGCCTGTATCTTTCGGGCATGGTTGACGCCGGGATATATAAAGAACGAGAGCTAGATACGCCCTGTCTGTTGTCTCAGACCAATGGAATTCCTAAGCATCATCTTAATCATCCTCATCGATCAGCATAAAAAAAAAAGTCAAATCCTGTGGTCCTTCATGCCCTGCTCTCATGGTGACCTCAGTTTCGATGTCCCTCCACGTCTGTGGCCTTGGTTGGTTCCATCGGATCAACGGTATCGGCGAGTCCTGGGGGCTGTCGTTGGACGGACGTGTTGGCGTCCTCGAGGGAGAGCTCACTCACCCGGCTCCGCCGACTAAGCAATATTGTGTAGTAGGGGCTTAGTAGGTGTGTCCTGCGTATGTTATATGGGAACAGCGCCACTGAACTCCACTGAAGTGACTCGGCAGCAGTGCAGTGTCCCCTCTGGTGGTTGCCTCTTGAGACTTGACATTGACTGCTTCCTGTGGATGCCGGTCCGTGGGCTGCGGCAGGGCCGACCGGCTGTGGTTGTGGACGGGGTGTCGGAATGAGGGCGTGGTGCCTGCCTCTGAGTGGCGCAGAGGTTGGGACAGCAAAAAAAAAAAAGTGTGTGGTGTGTGTGTGTTGTGTGTGTGTGTGTGTGTGTGTGTGTGTGTGCGCGTATTTATTATTTTTACAACCGGGACCGTATTTACACCACCCCCTGGCTCATCTGATCAGTCGTCACCCGACCTCGTTCTGCTTCTTTTTCATGATTCATCGTGTCCATTCATGTCTACTTTGCGTGGCTTTTCATATTCTACTGGGGACCTTTTTTTCTTTTTTTTCTCCGTGTTGCTTTCAGACTGTAATAGAATATTTCAAATTTTTCGACCCTTTCTTCTTCTTTTCTTCTGAAACGTCGTCAACACAATCAACCCCCCTTCCCCCCCCCCCCCCCCCCCTTTATTGGCACTCGTGCTCGCTTGCGGTGTCAAGTAGATACGACATCTGTTTACGTACTTTTCAGATCTCTCCTGCAGAGATTATGTGCACTTTTTTTCATATTAATTTTTGTATTGTTAACATGTGTTTCTGTGTAACAGACTGTGGGAAGCAGTGCGTCAATGTACTCAATAGGATTATTGTTATATAAGCTGTGATTTGTGAAGAACTGGGCTTCATTCTTGTTTTCCATCGTGTTAACCTCCTTTGTTCTATGCTTCGTATACATGAAATGTTTTTTCAATCGCCATGGATAGTCTAACTATTGCTCCTTAAATTGTCAGGTCTAGAGACATACATCAACGTAGGGATATCTTTCACTATTTAAAACAGCATGATTATTCATTTTACTCTCTACATGACACCCACTTACCAATAAACTTGAGAAATACGTAACTGCAGAATGGGGCTATAAATGCTTATTTGCCTCATATCGTAATTCCAGAGGTGTAGCTGTATTGTTTTCAAATAATTTTGAATTCAAAATAACAAATGTCTAACGAGATAAAGACAGTAACTTCATAAATGTAGCATTCAGTGCATTTGAAAAAGACTCTCTCCTGGTTAATGTGTATGGGCCTAATAAAATGATCCACTATTTACAGCACGCTAAGGAAAACATAAGGAGTTATGATACCAATTATATTATTTATGTGGTGGTTGGAACATCACAATGGATCCCCATCTTGACTGTTACAATATGTACACGATAATAATCGGAAAGCAAGAGAAGAACTCATAAACAGACAGAAGAAATTGGGTTGGCAACATATGGAGGGAAGAGAATCCAAATGTAGAGATATACCTGGCGTAAACGATCTCCACTTAAGCAAAGTCGATTAGACTTCTTTTTACTACTGAGTATCTATTTCTTATTATGAAATTCTGATATGAACCAGGTTATCGATCTGACCGTTCGTTTGTTACATTATGTTTGAAATTCGGTAAAGTTGAAAAATCTAAAGGATTCTGGAAATTTATATGTATCTCTACGAAAGATAAACAATATGTAGATGAAATTTTTATTTATTCTAAATGTGATAAAAGAACACGTAGTTGATCAATCAGCAATACAAGATTAATCAGTATTGTCTAAGTTATAAAATCTGGACTCAAATATACATTAAAAGACAGTCTTCCTAGATTTTCTATTAATGAAAATAAGAGGTAAATCAATAGCCTACGCTACAATGAAAAGAAAAAAAAAACATCAGAAAAAGAAAATCGAAATTCACCAAAATATAAAGAATCTTGAGAGGATAGAAAATAAAGTAGAAGCTGAAATAAGAATGATTGAAGAAAAAAATCAAGAATTAAGAGCGATCAGGGAACAGAAAAGGGAAGGTGTACTGTTACGGTCAAAGGCGAGGTGGATCGCAGATGGTGAAAAAATCTCGAAATACTTTTGTAACCTGGAAAAAAGAAATTATATTGGTAAATAAATTTGTAAAGAATAGCAAGGCATCCGCAGCTTTCAAGATGCCCGACCTGCCTGGACCTCACACACCATCTCTGCAAAAACCAAGATCCGCATCTTCAACACAAATGTGAAGTCTGTGCTTCTCTATGCCTGTGAAACGTGGCGCACCACCAAGTCATCGACACACCGCCTGCAGACCTTTGTGAACAGATGCTTGAGGTACATCTATCGCATCAGGTGGCAGGACATGGTCACAATGAAGACTTGTGGAGAAGAGCCGACAAGATCCCATTGAAGATCAATTAAGCGCAGGAAGTGGGGCTGGCTTGGCCATACCCTCAGAAAACCAGCATCCATCGTTGTCCGCCATGCCTTGCGAGGGAACCCACAGGGAAGACGCAAGAGAGGCCGACCACGCACCACCTGGAGAAGATCAACGGAGGCGGACAAAATTTCGACTGGGCTATTCCTGGGGCCAGCTGGAAGTCGCCGCCCGGGACAGGCAGAGATGGAAAAGGCTCGTGGATGACCTATGCTCCACTAGAGCCAACAGGAATAAGAAAGAGAAGAACGAAAACTTATAAAAGAAAAAGGTAACTGAAAAATGCGAAATATAAAAACTTGTTAAAACAATTCCAAAGTTATCTGAAGATGATAAACAAATGCTGGAAGGGGAAATCACTTTAGAAGAAGCAAGTGTAGCTTTAAAAAATATGAAACATGGCAAAACCCCAGGTACAGATGGGTTCTGTGCCGAATTTTTTAAGTTTCTTTTGGAAAATACTTGGCCCACGGGTGGTAAGATCTACAGGGTCGAACTTTAATTAAGGACCACTTATACACAGTCTCACAAAACATAGAAAGAAAAGCCGACAAACGACAGAAACTTTTAAATGTTTAATTTCATTATCATGAACAACATTTTGTCACTTTCATCGAAAAATCATTCTTTCTGATTAGACAGGGGAGCCTGAATGAGACTACCACCCAAAATGACATACACAAAAAGAGTGTTTCTTTACAGTCTGATCAAAACCGAGTGTGCCCCCCTCGTGCTGCCACACAATCCACACAGCGCTGCCTCATGTATTGACTGTTCTTGTAATGAGTGCCTGGGGGAGGTTTGCCCACTCCTGCTGCAGGTAGTGCAGCAACTCCTGTCGATTTGCCGGAACAGGTGATTTTCTTAAACTCTCCTCCCAAGCTCGCCCAGATGTTCTCAATAGGGTTCATGTCTGGCTGTTTGCCGGCCATGGCATCCTGGTGATGCCAGCTTGCACCACAAAAGTGTTCACGGCTCGACAACGATGTGGGGTGGCATTATCGTCCATGAACACAGCCTGAGCCCCAATCTGCTGGAGTGCTGGGACAACCAAAGGCCGTAAAGTCTCCTGCAGGTAGCGTTGGCCGTTCAGGTTGCCATCCACATGGTACAGGGGAGTCTTGTGGTGACTGGCTGATGCCCCCCCCCCCCCCCCCTACCAATACGGAGCCACCACCAAAAGCGACGACCTCCTGGATGACGTCATCTGCCAGCTGCTCCCTGGACGCCGCACAACTGAAATGCGTCCATCTCGTGGCTTCAACTGGAACTTGGACTCATCGGTGAAAAGCACCATCCGCCACTGAGCCCGAGTCCATGTTCGATGAGCTGTGCACCAGGCCAGGCGACGTGCCCGTGGGCTGCAGTCAGTTTTGGTTTCCGGACTGGGCGCCTTGCTCGAAGGTTGGCAGCATTGAGGCGCCGCTGTATGGTCATCTCACACAACTGCTGTGTTAGTGGCAGCTTGGAGCCTACGCCTGATGGTTTTGGGCTGGCCTGGACAGGGTCTCTCTTTTACAGTTCCAGTGGCTTGAAAACGTTCTCTCAGCCGAATGATGACGGAGTGGGACACTTGTAGCCTATCTGGCCACTTCTCGAACGCCAACTCGATCCTGCAGCCATGCAATCGCCCGAGTCCGGTCAAAATCAGACAGCTTGCGTCTTGGAGGCTTTTTGTGTTATGAAGAATTATGCACGTTGGGCTGCTTTTAAGGGCATTCCAGTCAGTAAAATGCTCTGCAAAGCATTGGTTTTTGCACGTGCATTTGGAATTTCAGTGCAAAACCGTTTGAAGCAGTGTTCACTCTTGCTTAAAAACAAGCAATTTGACAACAATCTGCAACTTTCCAACCCCTCCCTTGCATGCCGCACGTGACAATAAGACAGCTTTCGCAAGCTTTGCGGAATACTCTGTTAACCCCTTAAACATTTCCAGTCGAATTCTTCGAAAAAATGCATGCTTGTATTTTTGGCCAATTTAAAAAGAAAAGGGCCTTTTTCTCGGGGTGGTCCTTATTAAAGTTCGACCCTGTATAAATGAATCGTTAGAGATGGAGAATTTTCGGCAACACAAAGAAGGAACTGATTATTTTCTAATAACCAAAAAAAGGGATAAATCCAAAGAATTTGTAAAAAAAAACGGCGTCCCATCTCCCTCCTAAATTAGTTTACAAGATACTTCCTCATGTATTCCAAGAGAATCAGAAAAGTTTTTACCTTCTGTCATCAGTGAAGACCAAACAGGTTTCATGGCTAACAATATATGGTGTCAATTTCAACTGATTAGACAGAATCAGAATTTCTTTAATTTTGGACCTAGTATTGTTCAGTGGTTTCCAACATTGTATATGAATACAACATCGTGCGTTCTGGTACATGGTCAGTATTCTAACCCGTTTTAAACTTGAAAGAGGATGTAGACAGGGGGACCCGCTTTCTCCCTACTTATATTTAATATGCGCAGAGATTTTATCATTGATGTTTCGAAAAAGTAAAGATGTTAAAGGCATTAGCATAAAAAACACAGAATTTCTCCTTCAACAGTTTGCAGACGATACTCTCTGCTACTTGATGGTTCTGAGCAGTCTCTGAAGGCAACTGTAGATACCTTGATGGAATATGCACAGATGTCAGGCTTGAAAATGAATAGTGATAAAACCCAACTAGTGTGGATTGGAAGTAAAAAAATAGTCAAATTCGACACTTCAGGGACAGGAACATCCAATGGAATCCTGGTATCTTAAGGTTCTTGCATAAAATTTCTACTAATACAGACCAAATTGTTGATTTAAATTACAGTCAGAAGCTTTCACCGTGCAGAAAATCTTAAAACAATGAAAAGAAGAAATCTGACTCCTTTTGGGAAAATCGCAATATTAAAAATGTTCATTCTTTCTCAGTTACCTATCTGTTTCTTAATCTCCGGACCCCCCAAGCCAATTTTTGAAGGAAATAGAAACTGAAATGTTCCAGTTCTTATGGAATGGGAAACACAATAAGATAAAGAAATCATAATTTAACCCAAGAATATGAAAATGGAGGATTGAAAATGAGTAACATATTTATAACTACTTGAGACTCTGAAGAATTAGCTGGTTAAGACGGTTAAATATTCCAGAATCAGAATTTAGGTTGTTCATATATACCTTTGATCCAGCCCTGAAACAAATGAAAACACTCGGATTTGAGTACGCTAACGTGTTACTCCAACGATTCGATAATCCATTCTGGCTTGATGTTGTTAACACTATAAAAAGTTCTGCCCAAAGTGTAAACCTTTAAATATAAAAGAATTTCGTAGAATGTATCATTACAAAGTAAACATAATAAGGGACAATAAGGTGATCTGCATAAAAGAATGGAGAGAAGCAGGCGTAACAAAAATTAACCATGTAATGGATGCAAATGGAAATTTTCTGTCCTTTAATGATTTAAGGTAAAATACTCAAATGTTACAAACATTAATTTTTTTAGCATATAGGGAATCATCAGAGATATTAGAAAATATCAAGAAATTCTCAATTACAGAGAAGAACGTAGCACATGTTATTGATGAGGAAAATAAAGTATGGACCTTGATCCAGTAAAGACAACAAAGTAGTTAAATCGATCCTACTTGGTTCTAAAATTACACCATCAGCAGTGATTAAGTGGGAACGTCTGTATACTGGACCCAAGTGGAAAGATATCTTTTGAAAACCTCTTAAAATTACTACAGATACTCAACTGAGATGGTTCCAGTTCAGTCTTGTACACCGTATCCTCCCCACACAAAAGTTTCTTCACATGTGTAAACTCACAGACTCCCCACAATGTAATTTCTGTAACTCAGAAACGCAGACAATTCAGCACTTGTTTTGGAATTGCATTGTAATTCAAAATTTCTGGAATGACTTCGAATCTGTTTTATGGAATAAATGTCCCATTCTCTAAGACTAATATTAAACGAACAACTAATCTTGTTTGGTTGTGCAGAAAATGTAACATCAGACAAGCCTTTAGATTTCATACTACTATATGCCAAAATTTTCATCTATAAAAGCAAGTTACACAATTTGAACCCTACAATGCCTAGTTTCATCAATAGTTTAAATATAAGGGTAAGAACAGAAAAAATTTATCAGCAACTGAAAGGGAAAACCCATGAATTCGAGCTAACATGGAAAAATATAATGCCTTTATTTATGTAATTTTAAGCCTATGTGAGTAGACATCATGTTGCCAGAACGGACGGTGTGGTGGGATAATCTCTCCATTGCAAAATGAAACTGTCCACCCAAATAGGCTCACATATAAAAAAAAAATGTTATGTTATGCCATTTGTAATAGTTTCTATTATTACCTCTGTTTCATAATAGAGATGTGCCCTCATCTGTCCATCACCTACTAAGTGTCTAATAACTGTATGTAATTGTTTCTGAAACTATGTGTTGTTTTCCTGTATGAAATGCGTCTTGTTTATTGTCTTTTGCTTTTGGAAATTTTTTTTTTAAATATTAGACTGATTTATGATTTGATTAATTACTTAAATGCAAGAAATCTCCCTGGTCTTTGCTATCTATAGATTTGAAAAAGCCTTCGACTTCCTCAACTGGGATTTTATGTTTAATGTGCTAAGGGCTTTTGTTTTGGTAACAGTATAATGCCACTGGATAGAAACTTGCTATAAAGAATATTAAATCAACAGTCACTGTAAATGGCCAGACTGCACAATGGTTTAAAATAGAAAGGGGGTGTAGACAGGGAGAACCCTATATCTCCTTACCTATTCATAATATGTGTAAAATTCTAGCGATAATGATAAAGGAAGACAAGAACATAAAATGTATAAAAATAAACAATTTATAAGAATAACAAAATAGTTCAGTTCGCTGATGACACTCAGCTAGTAAACATTGGTGACAAAACTTCATTTGAACGATCTATACATGTCCTTAGCACGTTTTGGCAGAATTCAGGCCTACTCTTGAATAATAAAAAAAACCGCAATCAATATGGCTAGGGTCTTATAAAAAACTCAAAAAGAAGATTCCGTCCTCATCTGATAATGAATGGAATCCTCTAAATTCAAAATACTGGTGTTTGGTTCACTCAAGACCTAAAAGAATGTGAAAACTTAATTTATAATGACAAATTTTCGGAAGTTAAAAACATTATTCAAAATTTGGTCTCAGAGAAATATAACGCCAGTTGGAAGAGTTGCTGTTCTCAAGTCCCTTATTCTATCAAACTTATACACCTCTGGATTTTGCTACCTAACCCTCCTGACCTTTTAATTAAAAAACTTCAAAAGATGTTTTTATTCAGCTTCGTTTGGAATGGCAAACAAGATAGAATAAGCAGGAAAAGCAGTGAAGACTGTAAAGCAAGGTGGTTTAAACATACCTGACATTAAAAAAACCAACATTAATGCTTTGAAACTTCTGTGGATAAAGAAACTTAAAACCACAAGTCATAAATGGAAGAACACTTTTTAAAAAATATACCCTTTCGTGATAGAATCGAAAATTAGGACCAGGGTATGGTTCTGGATATACAAGTATTAATTATTTGGGAAAGACATGTTTACAGCCTATTGGGAATTTTGTCTATGTGTTACACTGAGACATTAAATAAACCACTTGTTGAACCCGTATTTTACAGTGATATGATAAAAGTAGGAACCGCTGTAATCAAGCAAAATATCTAATTGAGAAAGGAATATTCGAAATAAAACACTTTCTGAAACAAAATGGATAATTTATGAGCTTTAGAGAATGTAGCATTAATGTTGACTACGCCATAGATTTATATCTCATACAATGGATGGATTTCTTCAATGAAACAATTCATAAGAAAAACCGGTATCAAAAAGTATAATAACACAGACCTAAATCATAACACACCAAAGGCTTTAAATATTATTACGAAGAAAATAAAGGAGCCAAACGGTTCTATGAAATTTTCATTCAAGATGAGCGCCAAGCCAAATTGCTGCTCCAAATGACAAAACAAACTGAATTCTGAAATCCCATTGGAATAAAGTATTTACTCATGTCCAGAAAATCAAAGATATAAAATTAAAATGGCTACAAATCTGAATCATACACAGAATTATTGGTACAAATATTGTCTTAAATGCTATGGGCTTAACAAACACGACAAGTTGTACTTTCTGTAACGAGGAGATTCGATCCAACACTTTTTATGGATGTGTAACCACGCTCAACTTTTTGGAAAGAAGTTGAAAAGTTATTTAATGAAAAATGCCGAAACACAACTAACATCAAAATCACACGAGATATCGTTATTTCTTTAATTGATCAACGTGTGAAAACAGAGACAGTTTTTTGATTTCATTATTATGCTAGCTAAATTTCATATGTGTAAGTGCAAAATCGAAACACTAGACCAAATGCTTCAATTTTTTAGACCCAATTGAGCAATAGATATAAAATCGAATTGTTTATTGCTAAAGTCAACAACAATCTAAACCATTTTCATGCTGGCATGGAACAACATAGGCCAATGATTCTGTAAGAAAACACTTCTTTAAGATCTTGATCAAATTTACACATTTCCATATGCCCAGTCTCCTTTCTTTCCACAAACCTCCCTGTGAATGGAGAGAGTGAGGAAGGAGAGGAGAAGCAATAAGTTGTTAAATCTCACAAAAGATGATGTCACTCTTTTTTTTTCCTTTCACACTGTTATTTTTTCGTCTTTTTTCTTCTTTCTGTCGTTAAACTTATGTACGTGTCTATGTATATCTTGTTTGTTTGTTTGTTCCTTCTTTTGAAAAAAACTGTTTTGGACATATGCCATTAACTGTTTATAGAACTTACAGAAATGATGCCAATGTACATATGACTTGGCGCACTGTCCCCTTTATGCGCATTTGTAATCTCTAATATTGTTTGATTAAAAAATGTGAAAACCGAAAAAACAAAACATAAACAACACTTATGAAATGAAACCAAGTAACAACTACAACAAGAATAAACATTATAATCATATTTTAGTGATGATAACATAGGAGAAGAATATCAATAAAGTACAGCAATAAAAAAAATGATAAGAAATTATTCAAAACTTTTTATCCTACACTAGCGTTGATCTCATATGATCATCACCTATCATGACTGATTGATGATAAATATTTGTGTGTGTGTGTGTGTGTGGTTGTGTGTGAATATGGTATGTGTGTGAAAACTTTCCACAGTTAGTCTCATTATGATCACATGATCTTAACTCACCCAGAACAATGTTTATAATGTGGCCCCCACCCCCCTAACCTTTTTCTTTTTTTTTAAATTGTGGTTGTGTGTGTGTGTGTGTGTGTGTTGTGTGTGTGTGTGTGTTGTGTGGTGTGTGTGTGTGTGTGTGTGTGTGTGTGTGTGTGTGTGTGAAACACATGATAACCCTGTTTTTCACTGATCACTGCTATCTTCTCTCAACAAACATCAGCATATTGATGCCTACACATTACTTCACCTGTTACAATGAACATCATCCACAGCATTGTTTACTTTTTTAAACAACACCATTTTAATATGAACCTCCCACCCCCCACCCCCACCCCATAGTGGATGAAGAGATATGAGCTCTCCTTCTCTTGCCCCCCTTCCCTCCCCCCCCCCACACACACACACAAACACATTACCCTCCTCCCCCCCTTTTTTTCCCACCTCAACCCCCCCCCCTCCCCAATCATACCTTATCACCCCATTTATTTCCCATCCCCTTCCCTCCCTTATAACATACCCAAAACACCTTTCACAACTACCCACTGTATTTGGTGTTTTCCCCCCATTTCAATCACACACACACACACACACACACACACACACACACACCACACACACACACACACACACACACACACACACACACACACACACTCACACTCACTCACTCACTCACACACACAAAACACACACACACACACACACACACACACACACACACACACACACACACCACACACACACACACACACACACACACACACACACACCCCACACACACACACACAAACACACACAACACTCTTCTTCTTCTTCCAGTAATGTTCAGCACACACACACAACACAAAACACACAAAACACACACACACAAAACACACACACACACACACACACACACACACACACCACACAACACACACACATTCTGTTAAGTTTAACAGCACACACCTTTCTCCATGTCAGCACTGACAGCTGAAATGCAGTGATTTCTTCAGGTGAAAACTGCCTGATGCACCCTCTCCTTGTGTCATCCGGACAGCTTGGTGTGCCACTTTGATCTGTATGCACCCATGTCCATTGGCCTTGCATGAGTGTGCTCGTGCTCGTTGTAGCATGGCTGGCACTCCATTCTCCACATCCATGTTACATTCAGCATCTCCGTGGATTTCTTGAACGTGAATGAGCGGTTCGTCCATCTCATCTTCAGATGGATCAAGCTCCTTTTTCGAATCGACCGGTCGAGTGCCCGCCGAAGTTTCAAGGTCTTCTTCTTCTTCTTCTTCTTCCAAAAATGCTGGTTCACTCAAAAACGAGTAGGTCACCAGCGCGCATGTTAAAAAGTAGAATAAAATAACATAAAACAGTGCGACTCAGACTGTTGGCCCCTGGAGCAAACTTGGCAACAAGGGTCGCACTCGATATTCAATAAAATATCTGGGGAAGTAAAAATAGAAAAAACGTCAATATGCAGATCTCAAAACTGTCGAATCAACCTGTTTTTTGAATGAGATTGCACCTGTGGCAATCTTGATGGCACCCGACAGTGAGTTCCACAGGCCGTACAGAACTGGGATAAAAAGAATGTAAGTGGCTGTCAATATTTGATGCAGGGTATGGTATAACATTGACCGCCACTCCTAGTGCTACTTTTATTCAATACTAGTTGTTCCATTGGAATATCAATTACTTTAGCTCTGCGTTTAAAAAAGGTGTTAAGTTTAATAAAAGCTCTTCTCTCTTCTAAGGGTTTCCATTCTAATTTCCTCATGTTCTTCCTAGTATTCCCCTTTTCTCTGATGTGGTTCCCTGTTACGAACCGTGCTGCTCTCTTCTGAATCTTTTCAAGGTTATCAATGTCCTTTAGATGGTAAGGATCCCAAACTGAGCAACCATATTCCAGTACTGGTCTAACCAGTGTTTTGTAGCAGTCGTCTTTAACCTTTTGGGGGCAGTCATTGATATTCCTGTATAAAAAGCTAAGATGTTATTTGCTTTCTTACATACTAAATTGTAATGTTCTTTCCATTTGAGACGACTATCTATTATCACGCCTAAATATTTTGCAGCATTAGTTTCTTTAAGAATAGTATTATGGATAGAATAATCTGATCTAATTGGTGAGCGTTTGTTACATATACGCAACACTTGGCACTTTTTTGGGGATGAAATTCCATTTTCCAAGTTCTTTCCCACTCTTGTAAAGCGTTTAAGATCTTCTTGTAGAATGCGTATATCATTCTTGCTTCTGATTGTTCTATATACTAAACTGTCATCTGCAAAAAGCCTATAAGAAGTTTCCCGGAGAGAGATTTCTACTTATGTCATTTATAAAAAATTAAGAAAAACAAGGGCCCCAGAACAGTTCCCTGTGGTACACCTGACAAGACTGGTTTACAATGGGATGACGACCCTTCCACAACAACTTTCTGCGTTCTCCCAACGAGGAATGATCTGGCCCATTTTAGCAAAGAACCGCCAATGCCAACGTGTTTCTAATTTAAGCAGCAGGCCCTCATGGTCAACCTTATCAAAGGCTTTAGAAAAATCTAATAAAATTGCATCTATTTGCTGCTGTTGTTAAGACAGTTACTAAAATCATTGAGAGTTGTTATAAGTTGGGTCTCACAACTCCTTCGCTGTCTAAAACCATGCTGGGCGTTATTTAAGAAGTCATATTTGTCAAGATGGTCCATTTTGCTACTATATATTATGTGTTCAAGTAGTTTAAACTGATATGGATGTAAGAGATACAGGTCTATAGTTCTCTGCTTTTGTTTTGTCACCCTTTTTGAATAAGGGAACAATGCTCGCATCTCGCCACTCATCAGGTATTACTCCCTGGTCCAGTGAAGCTTGGTAAAGTAATTGGTATACTTCACTCAATTCATGGCACATAATTTTAAGAGCTTGCCAGGAACGCCATCAGGACCAGTAGCGTTGTTTTCATTGATATTGGTCAGTAACTAAATACTCCTGCTTTGTTTACTTTGATGTTTAGCATTTCAGGGAGTTTATCATCATCCTTTAGTCTACGTTAATTAAAGGTTTGGGATTGAGAAAACTGAACAAAACTGCTTGTTTAATAAGTTCGCTTTCCCTTCAGGGTCCTGTATTATGGTTATTCTGGTTGTTTCTCCCGGTCTGGAATCCCAATGTTGTCCTGTCTCTTACTCCTTAGTAAGACCATAATTTCTTGTTTTGATGATCACCTTCCGAAATCATCGAATTAACATAATTGGAGTGAGCAAGTCTACATTCTCTCTGACACCTTCTCTTAATCTGTTTATACCTAACCAGTAATCTTTCTGAATTAGGATGTAGTTTCAATTTCTTAAAGAAACGATGTTTCCATCTCAACAAACGTTTAGTTTTTGTAGTAATCCATGGCTGGTGGTTCTTGAAGTTATTTTAGTAGGTATGTTGTCATCCATAATAGATTCCAAGTTAGTTTTTTATACACTTCCAAAGGTCACCGACATTATCTTTAACATATGGGACCTCAAAAAAAGACGAAATGAAAATCATGAGTATCCCTGCGCAATTTTGGTAAATCTGCTTGGTTCCAGAGTCTGATGGTACGTTTAGGAGGTTTTTTCGAAAGGGTTGAAAGTTGCTCTCTAAGAGAACTATGTCATGATCACCCAGGCCTGCAATTAATTCCTGATTGCCTAAAGCGTCTTCATCACAATCACTTAGTTCTTCATCTTCACAATCAGGTGCAGAGAAGTGCTCGGAGATAAGGGCGCCTAATTCTTCCTGATCTGCTTGCAGGTAGAGAAGAATTGTCGCCAAACTAAGTAAAAAAGCCAGCCACTGTTACTGATCGAGGTTTGATTCGCCATGCTGTCTTGTTGTAAACACGGGCCGTTATCTCCCTCCTGACCAATCACGATTCGCGTTCCCTACTACGGCGTGCATGCGTCCTCAATTCTCATTGGTCGACATACTCGAAAATAAGAATAAACAACAACAACACAACAAAAATAAATAAATAAAATAAAATAAAAATAAAAATGAGAATAACAATAATGAAGAGGAAGGAGAGAGTGGGGTGAGGGAGTGAGGGTGGGTTGGGGGAACATATGTAAATGTACTACAACGTACAAGTTGGCATGTATGAAACAGACGTGAAGTGAATATGGCAAAGTACGTACATATTTTTGAACACACACATACACGCACGCTCGCACACACACACACACAGAGAGAGAGAGAGAGAGAGAGAGAGAGAGAGAGAGAGAGAGAGAGAGAGAGAGAGAGAGAGAGAGAGAGAGGGGAGAGAGAGAGAGAGGAAGAGAGAGAGCAAGGCACAACATGTAATCATTTTTCGTAAGGCAGAAGAAGGAGAAAAAGAAGAAGAAGACGACGTGCTTACCTGTCGACTCACTGCACACTGTCAGTGTCACAAAGCGAAGAGAACCAGTCCTGGGAAATCGTCAGCAGAAGTCACAGCTGTAGTAAAGTCTGGGAACGTCTGCGGCCCTTCACACACACGGTTGCTGCTGGTCCTGACTGCTGTCCCGGCGAAGAGTGGCGGTGTGGAGAGGGACCCACGCTATATATTGGCTTTTCACATGCATGTTAAACATTTACAAGCAAACAGGTGGGTGGGGTTTTTTTTTTTTTTTTGGGGGGGGTGGGTGGGGGGGGGGGGTTGCTGTCCCAACCTCTGCGCCACCTCAGAGGCAGTGCACCCATGCTGCTCAATCCGACACCCCGTCCACAGCCACAGCCCAGTCGGACCCTGCCGCAGCCCAGCACTGGCAATCCACAGGAGCAGTCAATGTCTTCTTCCTAAAATACTGGTTCACTCAAAAACGAGTAGGTCACCAGTGCGCATGTTAAAAAGTAAAATAAATAACATAAAATAAAGTGCGACTCAGTCTGTTGGCCCCTGGAGCACAAATTTGGCAACAAGGGGTCGCACACGATATTCAAAAAGTTAAAAACAATGGCCAGATTCAGGCCCAGGTAACCATAAAATATCTAGCAAAGTTAAAATAGAAAATCGTCAATATGCAGATCTCAAAACTGTCGTATCAATTTGCTTTTTAAATGAGACTGCATTTGTGGCAATCTTGATGGCACCCGACAGTGAGTTCCACAGCCGTACAGAACTAGGATAAAATGAATGTAAGTGGCTGTCAATATTTGATGCAGGGATATGGGATAACATTGACCGCCACTCCTGGTGCTACTTTTATTCAATACTAGTTGTTCCATTGGGATGTCAATTAGGTTAGCTCTGCCTTTAAAGAAGATATTAAGTTTGATAAAAGCTCTTCTCTCTTCAAATGGTTTCCATTCTAATTTCCTCATGTTCTTCCTAGTATTCCCCGTCTCTCTGATATGGTTCCCTGTTACGAACCCAGTTGCTCTCTTCTGAATCTTTTCGAGGTTATCAATGTCCTTTAGATGGTAAGGATCCCTGACTGAACGACCATATTCCAGTACTAGTCTAACCAGTGTTTTGTAGCAGTCGTCTTTAAACCTTTTTTGGGGCAGTCATTGATATTCCTGTATAAGATAGCTAAGATGTTATTTGCTTTCTTACATACTAAATTGTAATGTTCTTTCCATTCGAGACGACTATCTATAATCACGCCTAAATATTTTGCAGCATTGGTTTCTTTAAGAATAGTATTATGAATGGAATATTCTGATCTAGTTGGTGAGCGTATATTACATATACGCAGCACTTGGCACTTCTGGGGATGAAATTCCATTTTCCACGTTCTTTCCACTCTTGTAAAGCGTTTAGATCTTCTTGTAGAATGCGTGTATCATT
>JAFLJL010013659.1:0-41132 GCA_018398815.1 Conus ventricosus | reverse complement strand
ACTGGGGCTGCAAATCTCCTAGTTTACGCGACTTCGAGTCGCTTATGTTCTATGAGGGCAGCCACAAAAATTCGAAAAACAGTCTAATGAGTAATCATCAGATTTGTTCATTTGCCTTCATTATTGTTAGGTCGGATGGCGTTTATTCAGAGCCAGAATTATATAGAGGGCCAGATGCTGCAGAAACATTCTTAAAACGCATGCAGCAAGTGCGTAACGCCTGTTCTAATAATCTAAACTTATCTGAAATCATATGGCGCCTGAAGACCAACAACAGTATGACTCAGCCACGCATTGTTGGATTTGCGGTTTAGAGCTAACGCCCAAGAGTGTAAACCCCACAGTAAGAGACCATGATCACATTAGTGGGAAGTTTAGAGGTGCAGCGCACAGTAAATGCAATCTTCAACTAAAGTTTGATCCAAAGACATGGAAGCTGCCTGTATTCTTTCACAACTTGCGAGGTTATGACTCTCACCTTATAATGCAAGCAGTAACAGCGCCTTCAGGGTAGCATGCATTGCACAGTCATCAGAAAAGTACATGTGTTTCACTTTAAATAACATGTCTTTCTACGACTCTATGCAACACATGATGGGCTCATTAGAGGCACTGGCTATGTCCTTAAAGTCCTGCCCAATAACGGAAAAATATTTGACTCAACTCTTGTTAGAAAGGGTGTTTACCCTTATGAATACATGAAACAGTTGGGAAAGGTTTGACGAAGATACACTTCCCCCTAAAGGCGCGTTCTTTTCTAGTCTTAGAGGAAAGGACATCAGCGACTCCGATTACCAGCATGCTCAAGATGCTTGGCAAAAGTTAGATTGTAAAACGATGGGAGACTATCATGACTCCTATTTATGGCAGATGTATGTTTGTTGGCGGACGTCTTTGAAAATTATAGAAAGACCTGCATGGAACATTACAGTTTGGATCCTGCGCATTATATTTCTGCCCCGGGATGAGCTGGGACGCTTTCTTAAAGTTTACTGGAGTACAGATTGATTTATTGTCAGATTTACCAATGATTCAGATGATTGAAAACGGATTGCGTGGAGGAATTAGTATGGCGTCGCATCATTTACTGTAAAGCAAACAACAAATACTTGGACGACTATGATCCGAGTAAAAGGTCTAACTATCTATGTATTTAGATGCAAACAATCTGTATGGTTGGGCATGGCGCAATCACTTCCATTACGCAACTTTAAAAAGTACACAGGCGGCGATCCGAACAATATTCAAAAGGCATTAAAGTGGTTGGCAGTTTGGCGCTGATCAACAGCGCGGTTTCATTCTAGAAGTTGACTTAGAATATCCTCATGAACTCCATGACCTGCATAATGACTATCCATTAGCAGCAGAAAGTCTAAAGATGAATCCAAGAGAGCCGCCTAAACTTGTGCCTAATCTTCGGGCAAAAAAATTATGTCTGCCATTACAGACTTCTACAATTTATTTAAGACACGGTTTGAAGTTGAAAAGCTGTTCATCGCATAATTGCTTTTGATCAAGAACAGTTCATGAAACCATACATCATGAAGAACACTGATCTCAGAAACTAAATCCACAGATGCTTCAGAAAAAGACTTTTTAAGTTGATGAACAACAGCTGTTTTGGAAAAGACTATGGAGAATCCGCACAAGCGCAAAGATGTCAGATTAGGTCACCAAAGAGAACGAAGCAATTAAGCTGACTTCAAAACCAAATTATCAGGACTTTAGAAGATTTCATGATCAGCTTTTTGGCATAATGATGAAAAAAAGAAAGTCAAATTAGACAAACCTGTATTTATTGGGTTTACTGTTTTAGAATTATCAAAGCTTTTGATGTTAGAGTTTCTTTATGACTACTTTAAGCCCTTGTATCCTGAGTCCAGAGTACTTTACACAGATACAGATAGTTTTGTTATAGATATCCCTACTGACGACATCAATAAAGACAAGGAAACCGAAGTAGCTTAAGGGCATGCGGGTGGTAGACACATCTGATTACCCTAAGATTTCGCCTTTGCATTCATCCGTTAATAAGAAGGTTTTAGGAAAGATGAAGGATGATTTATCTGAAAGGAGAATCAAGGAGTATGTGGGGTAAAGGTAAAAAATGTACAGTAGATTCGAGCCAGGAGAAAATCATTAAGAAAGCAAAGGAATATCTCGCAGTCGTTGTGCAGACAAACCTAACACATGACAACGGTACAAAGAAGCATTGTTTGCAATAAGACTTTTCATCATGACAACGTAAAACTCTGCGATCTAATTCTACAATGAGATCAACACTACAGTTGTAACAAAGAAGTCATTAGATAGAACAAACACAAAACGTGTGTTTGTTAATCCAGAGTTTTCATATGCATATGGACATTTTAGAACAGTAAAATAATTAAAGCGGAACTCAGTCTGGTGGATTATCTGCAGTTCTTCCTTCACAAAAGATCTTTGAGGAGCTGGTTGTTTTTGTTGTGCAGTTTTCTCGTTAAATATAACACGGGGGCGGATTCATCTATAATCAATTCTTTTAATTTCATATGGATCAACACGCCAAACTGATCTGTTGCCCTGATTCGAGTGTCCCCTTCTTTGCTTCCCCCGGTAATAAAGGCACCATTACTTTAAACCAAACGGTAATAGGTTTGCTGGGTGGTACTGGAGTATCCTTCAGCAACATTTATATGTTATTTCCTTTTGATTGCTTTGTACTGTTCTTTAGCCCTTTAAAATCTTCATTATCATTGCGCGCAAAAACTGAGGGCAGTTCTTACAAACCCATTCTGTGTTTGCAGAATTGTCATCACTCTCTGTGATACGGTATGAGAAAAGTCTTTCGCTACTGTTTGTTTAAAGTTTTCAACTAAGCCTGTGATCTGTGAACACCCGGATATGCCTCTTCTAAGGTAATTCTATGTATTTTAACATAATTGATTCACTTGGCCTTTAATTCTTTTCCATCATCGACTCTTTAATCATGCGAGGGCAAGTTAGTGGGCCTCGTTGGTATAATCATTGTATGGCAACAGCAACAGCAGAAAAGCACCTCTTTTTGTGTTAATGGCTCCGCATCTTTTTGTATCTTGAGCTACGTCAATGAACTGTGAGTGCGTACTAAAATCTTTTTCGTCTAATCTAGCAAGAGGGTAAATATAGAAGATCCCTTTGATGGGTTTTCTTCGTTATTGTATTCACAAGTGTGGTCTCTGTATGCTTGGGGCGCTGGTAAATAAATTTGGCCAATTGCTTGTTAGATAAACCATTCCCTTGTCTGTTTGTTCACTGACGGACCTGGCCGCTTGCTTAGCTTTTGTAATTGCTTTGATAACCCTTCCAATATCCTTTGGGCGAATAATAGATTTTGTTCATTTTTTATTCACCAATATTATGTGCAACAAAATTACACGACGTCATACCAAATTGGCAATAAACGCGATTTTCTTGCATCTATTGTTTTTTCTGATGTTGAAAAAGTCCACTGAATTTGGTGGGGGCAATGTCTCGATGGTTGCCTGTTACAAGATAATATTGTTTTATTCTTGATCAACATTTTTAAATGTGTAAGCTGTGCATGCCCCTGTCTTTTCAAAGTGTGTCCTTAATAAAATCTAACTGTCAAGTCCTGCCTTTCATAGGCGTCCTTGGGCAGCTGCTAGTTGCTACCAAGCTTTGTATGGTCTTTTTCTCTCTGCCGTCATTCCCCAGTTTACTAAAAGCGAAAATTACTTCTCTAAAAAAGCAAAGCGCATTCACCAGCAGCGCCGCCTATCATTAACTGCGAGTGAAGCATTTTTTATAATGTATTTTTTTTCTTACAATTTTATACTGTTCTGGAATTATTCCTTGCTTAACAAGAAAATCTTTCGTAGCAAACGAAGCTGCCAACAATGCAATCAGCTTTGGCTGAATCCACAAGTCTAGTTTGCCAAGATCTGCTGGTTTAATTCTTAACAGGCTTTTACAACTTGAGTATCCAACAACTTAGTCCTCCAATAACAGCAGGAATGGTAATCAAGGTTGGTAAACAGTTTTTTCGGTGCTCCATTTTATAAAATAAAATAATTATAATTATTAAAAAAAACATGAACAGTGAATGATCTCCTACGCTACAAGGGCAGCCTAAACCTTCCTGAACTTATGACTGACCAGTTGAATGACGCAAGCTATTATGCCCAGAAAGGAGAGGGCTGTATTCATTGGCAGCATGTGGGAAAACAAAACAGTTCGCTGCTCCCCTCGACCGTGAATCAGCATTGAACAGAATTCAACAGATGTCGCCGCAAGACATTTTTAAAGTATCTAACAGGTATGAAGCGCAGCTGGGTCTAGAATGGTGAAAGATGTGGGGCCAAACGGTTCATTAGTTTGTACACTAAACTAGTCAAGTAGAATTTGCTCCCATTGATTCTGACAAGATCTTACGTATGATTTAACGCAAGATCCCGTTTTAACAAAGTCCATTAAGTCTCTAGATGTGATCTATACTAAACAGATTTTGAACATTGTATCGCCTTAATCATGGATTAATATCTTTTAATCATAATAGATTTTGTTTCCCTTCAAAAATGAACGAGGCTGGAAAATCATCAGAATCAGGAAACATAGAATCAGGGTGGGAGAAGTAACCAGCCAAGAAAAATCAGCAGAAAACACTGAACCAGGAGTTGGCCAGTGAAAAGTGTCTCATCCTGGGCGTGTTAAAGCAGGAAAAAATTAGCAGAAAGGAACAGACAAAAAAAATTAATGTTACAGAATTAACACATCAAGAAAACGATAACACCGCCAACGCCAGAACAAGTTAAATTCAATGCCAGCTAGATAAAAACTCACATGTATTCAAGACCTACAGCGCCAAAGTCTTCAATGAATAATGAACTTAAACTGTTGCCATTTTTGCGCCCTTCTGCTTGCTGGGGGCGTTATTACTGTTATAAAATATAACACATGGAAGCCAAAACAAAAGCAATCAAAAAAAATCTGAACCACTAAATGCAGAAAAAGACCACCCAGCACGCCAAAACAGCCAATAACAAATGATCATTTTGATCGCATTTATAATGCAATAAATATTTTAAATTTTTTTAATAAAATAGATTCATGGCGTATTAAAAATGATAAAGTCAATAAATAAAGACATGGAGTCTATAAAAGACATTTTCCATAAGACCCAGAATTGTAATATGCGGTTTGCTTAGGATGTACAAACTGTCCTTAAGATCTATGCAGAGAAACGCTGAGCAAGACATCCTCAACGATGAACGCGTTTTTTGAGGCGTGTGAGTACTAAATAGACAACTACTATTTAAGATAAAAACATAGCTTGTATTTTTTTGATAATTATAAGAAACTTGAATACTTAAAGGATGATTAGTTATGATCTTGGGGTAACTTAGGATGAAAGGAATTAATCAAGAACTTATTAAGAAACTTGAAGTAACTTAAATTAAAAACTTAATTAAGAACTTGGTGACTTAATTGAAAAACTTAATTACGAACTTGGGGCGACTTGGGGTAGGAGTGTGTGTGGTGTACACTGGGGGGAGGGGGGTGGGGGGACGTGCGTGCTTGGGGTGGGGTGGGGAACTGCGGTGCGTGGGGCGGGGGTGGGGGGGACTGCGTGAGTGTGCCGGCAGCCCAAAAAAGCTAAGCAGGACGTTGAAGCGAAAGCAGTGAGGCCCAGTAAGCACAGCAATATATACAAAGTCATGAAGTGCTTGTGAAATTCAAGGCATCAACTCTAAACAAACCCCCCGCGGTCCTGCCTGAGCGTAAACTAAAAATAGATCTACGTCAGTGGTAGGCCTGCAGTGGTCCTTACAGTCCGCGCAACTGTGCTAAAGCACCAACTCAAAAAAAAAAAAACCAAACCCCGACCGCTCCTGCATGAGCGGTATCTAAAAATAGATCTACGTCAGTGTAGGCCTGCAGTGTCATACAGTCGCGCGCACAGTTGCAAAAGCAGCCAATCTAAATCAAACCCGACCGCTCCTGCATGAGACGGTATCTAAAAATAGATCTTACGTCAGTGTTAGGACTCTTGCAACTTGCTTAGCAGAGTTACAGCAATTTTTTATTTGGCGGCACTAATCGCCAGTAGTTTACATCCGTCAATTGTATATTTTGGACATTTATATGAAGATAGTGCCGGGCCACACACTACATACACCCTCCATACAGGTAGATGTACTAAGGTCTGCCTAACCCCCCCCCCCCCCTAACCTATATTGATTGCCAGAAACAATTCAAAAAATCGCATCAGTTTTTTTGCATAATGGCACACTTGAAGGCAATGAACTGTTAGAATTAGAAAAGTAGAAAATATACATCATAATACACAGATGCCAGCTTGCCACAGCGAACACTGAATCTGTATTAACAAACCAATCATCTAATACAAACTGAAACGATTTTTACTTGGGAGGACAGCAAAAATGTTTCAAATCTAAGTTTTTTAGCATCACAGTCGAATCAGCCGTGTTTACTCCGCCTTAAGAAATGAACGCATGTTATGTTAAACATGGCTTTAGCTGTCTCAAGCCAGCTCCCAACAATCACCGTGATGGTTTGTTTTGCTTCGTCCACTATCAACAATGACATCGCCATTTATTAGATAAGAACCATCTCATCAATAGTCAAACACGTGATTAAAACTAGCTACATCTTTGTCAACAATATTGCCTTCAACGTTTTCATTTCCTGGAGCCAACAAACCTTTTAAGATACACAGTTCTGTTCTTCAGTAAACCGGTTGTTAGAATAACACACCCACGCGCACCAGTAAAACGCGCACGTGCTTGCTCAGCAGTCAGTGAAGAATGTGTGGTTAACTAGTCATGTAAGCGCCCGCTTGATTGGCCAAGGCTGTATACCAGCGCCGCCACGCGGGGCAGTGTTTGGCTGATGTACTATGGTGGCAATCGAGCAAGCTGGGCCATGAAGGAGTGGGGGTAGGGAAGAAGTGGCGGCAGTATTGATTTTTTGGCCGGAACACACCTGCAATGTAACAGGGAGCACGCCACCGTATCGAGGGGTATGCTACTGTAAACCAGGGGCACAATATTTTTAAATAGTGTGGTTGTGTGTTTTTTGTGTGAGTGAGTGTCGTTAGTGTGTGGGTGGTGTGTGTGTGGTTATATAAAAAGTTGTAGCTGATTCCATGTCTTCCAACACAATTTAATTCTACTAAAGCTGTTGAATAAGGATATGTGATTCAAAAACTTTTCTAACCTTCGAATCCCCACTGTCTTCTAAAACTGAACTGCAGCTATATTGCCATAACGCAAACTTACACCACCACAGCAACTGGTAAATAAACACCCCGAGTGCTGGGCAGGTAGGCCAGCAACAAGCAATTAAAAGCGTACACCGCCCTGACAGAGTTGAACAGTACGAAAGAGAGCCGTGGGAACAGACTACCGCGTTTGTATATGACGCGCGTCAGTCACGGCTGCTTTTTCCCTAACGTTACTCTATGGGGCGTGTTCATCCCCGGCTACTGTTCCTTATACCTACACTCTGAAAACTTTAGTAAATTATATTAAAAACGATTACCTGCACTAGTAATTTTAGTTAGTAGATAACGTTATTTTTTGGTTATTGGCGTCTACTGTCAGAGAACATAATATGCTGAATCTAGGGCACTTTCGCCCGAAAACTCGGTGGAGGAGCAAGTGGGGTAGAGTCGGCAATATTACGTTCTCTACCCCCCTGTTTATTCGGTCCTCCAGGGCCCGAATTGCATATGAAAAACCCTTGATAACAAAAACACCCGTTTTGTGTTTGTTTCTATCTAACGACTTCTGTTACAAACCGTTGTGTTTGATCTCATGTAGTTAGATCGCAGTTTTACGTTGTCATGATAAAAGTCCTTATTGCCAAACAATGCTTCCCTTTTTTGTAGTTTGTCATGTGATAAGTTGACTGCACAACGCTGCGAGATATCCCTTTGCTTTTCTATGATTTTCTTCTCCTGGCTCGAATACTGGTACATTTTTGACCTTTACACCAACAAACTCCTTGATCACCTTTCCCAGGATAATTCATCCTTCATCTTTTCCTAAAACCTTCATTGTTAGTAATTGAAGCAAAGGCGAATCTTTAGAAATCAGATGTATCATACCATCCCGCATTCCTTTAGCTACTTCCATTTCATGTCTATATAGATTGTCTTCCAGTAGGAATATCTATAACAAAACTGTCTGTATCTGTGTAAAGTAACTCTGGACACAGGATACAGGGCTTAAAAGTAGTTCATAAAGAAAACTCAAACATCAAAAGGCTATGATAATTCTAAAACAGTAAACCCAATAATATTACGGTTTGTCTAAGTTTGACTTTCCTTTTTTTTCATCAAGTATGCCAAAAAGCTGATTCATGAAATTTCGAAGGGGCCTGGGGGAGAATTAGGTTTTAGAGTTAGCTTAATTGCCTCGTTCTCTCTGTGACCAATCTGACATCTTTGCCGCTTGTGCGGAATCTCCATATCCTTTTCCTAAACAGCGTTGTTCAAATCAGCTTGAAAAAGTCTTTTTCTGAAGCAATTTAGTTCTGAATCATGATCTTCATGATGTATGGTTTTTCATTGAACCGTTCTGGTCAAAAGCACTTATGCGATGAACTGCTGTCAACTTCAACCCATGTCTTAATATAATTGTAAAGTCTGTAATGACAGACATATTTTTTTTTGCCTCGAGATTAGGCACAAAGTTTGGCGCTCTCCCTTGGAGAGTCGTTTAATTTCTGCTGCTAATGGGTAGTCCATTATGTAGGTTATGAGTTCATGAGATATCTAAGTCAACTTTCTAGAATGTAATCCACGCTGTTGATCAGGCGTTAAAACTGCCAACCACTTTAATGCCTTTTGAATATATTCGGATCGCCGCCTGTGACTTTTTAAAGTTGCGTAATGGAATGATTGCGCCATAGCCCATCCATACAGATTGTAACGCACTAAATACATTAATATAGTTTAGACCTTTTACTGGGATCATAAACGTCCAAGTATTTTGTTGTTTGCTACAGTAATGATGCGAACGCCTACTAATTCCCTCCATCAAATCCGTTCTCATCATCTGAATCAATTAGTAAATCAACAATAAATCAATCCGTACTCTCAGTAAACTTTAAGAAAGCATCCCAACTCATACCCCGGGCGCAAGAAATGTAGATGCTCAGGATCCAGGCCTATAATGTTTCATGCAAGCTTTCTAGAATTTTCAAAAATATCCCGCCAAACAAACATGTATCAGCCCATCAGTAGGAGTCATGATATTCTCCCATTGTTTTACTCTCTAACATTCTGCCAACGCATCTTCGAGGTCATGCTGGTAATCAAATCACTGATGTCCTTTCCTCTAAGACTAGAAATGAACGCAGCCTTTAGGAGGAAGTGTCTCTTCGTCAAACCTTTCCAACTGTTCATGTACACATAAGGGTAAACACCCTTTCTAACAGGTGGGGTCAAATATTCTTCCGGTATTGGCAGGACTTAAGGACATAGCCAGTACTCTAATGATCTCCATCCATGGCGCAAAAGAGTCATAAAAAGACATGGTTATTTAAAGTGAAACACCTTACTTTACAGATTACTGTGCAATGCATGACACCCTGACGGCATCGCCCACTGCTTTTCCTTATAAGATTAGAGTCGTAACCTCGCAAGTTATGAAAGAAGATGGGAAGCTTCCAATTTCTTAGGATCAAACTTTAAAGTTGAAGATTGCATTTGTTATGCGCCGCACCATCCTGACTTTCCGCTAATGTGATCATGGTCTCTTACTGTCGGATCTCTGCGACTGATGAAGAGGCCTAAACCGCAAATCCACATGTTGGCTGATGTCATACTGTTGTTGGTCCTTCAGGCGCCATTATGATTTCAGATAAGTCTTTTAGATATTAAGACCAGGCGTTACGCACTTGCTGCATGCGTTTTAAGAAGAATTCTGCAGCATCTGGCCCTCTCATACAATTCTGGTTTGCGGGGTTGACCCATCCGACCTGAACAATGATGAAAGGCAATGAACAAATCTATGATACTATTAAGACTGTTGTTTCGAAGGTGGGGGGTGGGGGCGCTGGCCCTTCAAAAGAACAATGAGTGATTCAAGTCTGCGTAAACAACGTATGGGAGAATTTTGGCAGCGTTCCAGTTCTTAAAACAACCTTTAACTGCCTTCTGGGCGTAAGTTAGTTCCGTATTACAGTCAACTGGGCCGATACAATGTTCTTCTTATTTCGCTTGCGGCTTGAAGCGGATGGAATTCATGTTAAACATATCTGGCTAGAATTCTAGTTTATTGCCCATTCTTTGAAGCATGCTGCCATTAGTTTTACTCATTGTTCGAATCAATGTGTAATGCGGTAGCCCCGCTGGCGAAGCATCAGAATAAGTCAACATTATTTTTTGTTTTGGTCTGGTTCGCAATCGTTGGGCGTTCTTGGACACTTTAATCGGCTGTAGATTTGTTTCCTCATCCCATGGTGTAGATATAGACAGTTATTGGTTTGTTTGGGGCGCGTCAAACACTGAATCAAATTGGTCTACACTAACAGAAAGGACACCCCACTAAAGTAAGATCATTGATGTACGGGTGATTAGTTAGATATCTCCTCTCTGCGTTTTTTAGCAACGTGATGTCAGCCTTGCGAGAACACAACCACATAAAAACATTTGTTGTCTGTATTCCTTTATGTTAAGAACTGCTCTTTTCGCTACCAATGGCTGGAAGGTAGTCGGAATGTAAGCCTTGCCAACAATCGGCGCATACATTAAATGTTTTAATCTGAATCTCTAAGACTTCCCCTCTGAACCAACCAGAGCCTCCACATTTTGCTTCTCAGCGGCAGCGTCAAACTGTGCAAGCAGTTTCGTCCTGCCCAACCGGGTGTTAAGTCCTTATAGGAAAGATAGTCTGTTGTTTAGTTAGAGACCCAGACTTCTAGATTTCTTCAATTATTGTTATATAGTCCGATTAAACAGCTAACATTACTTTAACTGGCGGGTCTATTGTTTAGTTTGCCGCGAACTTGAGAAATAGCATGAACAACACATTCCTGTACGTTTGTGGTCAATGACTTCTAAATCAAAATCATTCAAGCGCGTCTTGATAAACGCTCCTCTCAAGCCTACCTTCAACAATTCTCCCGTGGTCCCTTCATATATCTTATCCATTTGAGTTTTCTTTTCTAACTAAAATATTTATCTAAAAAAAACAAATACAACGGCTTTAATCATAATCAATATCAACGGTCTTGTTGTTGCTTGGACTCATAACTAAAGTATAAACAACCCTGCGATGTTGTTACTGTGAGCTGTTTAGAACAGAGTTTTAATGTTTCGATTACTTTTATTTTAAGCATTCCTTTTTTATCTGCTCGCACTGCCTGTTGAGAAGAAACTTGTCCCGCCATTCTTTGAAGATCAAACTTTTGATCTTTGTAGTCACAAAATCGCCTGTAAACGATTAAATTCTACATCCGTGATATGTTTGAGTCAACTAGCGCTTTAATTTATTGTCAGTTTCAAACGAGCTAAGTTTAAGCCGATATTAGTTGAACCATAGCAGTGGTGCTTCTGGATTTAGTTTTTAATTTTTTGCGCAGCCGCACTTACAGCTAATGAACACAGACCGAGAGCTAAAGACAAACCTCCTAGAGTAAAGCTGCGGGTGCGTCTATGCCCGTTGCCTAAAGGAGAAACCAACACCTCGTTCCAGCTGATAGAAAAAGGCCCACTTATAGTCGATGTTTCCAGTATTAACATATGTAAACAGCATTAAAGGGCGCAGAATACCTTCGTTTGGTTTTGCTGTATTATAAAGGTCCTTGCCTTAGTTTTTGTTGCATTTGTGTAATTTATTGTGTAATCTTGCAGGTTGTTTAATAGTTTGGTCTTTCTACATCCCTTCATTTGGCGGCGCTGTTAGGCACATTTGATAAACCTGACCAGACTTGGCTTTTTAAAAAAAAAAAATAATTTAGTATACTAGGTGGTCATCTTTTAATCTGTTAGCTACAATATTTAGCTGCGCATCATATAATAAAAAACATATGTACATTAAGGCGTTTATCGCTTCTTCTTCTTATCAATTTGACTTTTTAATTACGTCTTTCACCTTTCTCCCGCTTCCAGGCAACTGATTAACCACTGTTGACCTTAGTCAATCCATAAAACCGATTTTGTTGTTTAAATAATCATCAAGCTAACATTGTGAAGATGTAATCGTTAGACACAAGGTCTATGCTGTTAGACTTCTACCCCACCCCACCCCAAACAATTTTTCTTATTCGCAAAAGATGATAAGGTCTAACCCTCCGCGCTAGCGTAGATTTGGTTTAGACTACCGTCATTGTACATTGCACTTTCGTTATTTTAGGATTAAAAAACTTTTCACTTGCTCTTTTTGGAACGGTTCTTCATCATCCCACACAGCAATAAAATACCTTAAGCGATTCTTGCTGCGACACTAAAAACTAAAATTCCATATAGTGTCTGCCCTGCTTCTAGAATATTTTGTATGATGAATCACTCTTTCGTAATATATGGGAAATTGTACTCATATTGGTTCTCAATCAGCCTTGCTAATGCAGGTTGCTAACACGTCAAAACTCTAACGAGATGTCAGAAATGATGTAAACTTTTGCTTCGGTGTCTATGATTTAATAACCCGTTTGTATTCATAAAAAGTTAGTTCATATGACAATCTTGACTTGGTTTGAGAAGGAAAGTATGGGTGCATGCGCTTTTAACAACTCCAAATTCTAAGGGAAGGAAAAGCGATTTCTATAGCGCAAAATTTTACAGCTAACATACTTTTTGCCGCTTTTATATCTGCGGCACCTATTCTATTTTTAGTGCTTCTTTCATTTTCGATTCCTTGAAACGCAATATCAGCCCTTTCATACCCGGTTAGCCATAGATCAGAATAGTTAAAATGATGTCCTGCATGTGTAAAGAAAATATTTCTTGCACCTCACAAAGTTTATATAGAAATTTTCTAACAATTGCCGCCGCTAGAATCTGGACAACAGTCCTGTTTGGGTCTGTTGTTAAGCAGTATCTATTTGAACAGTAATAGACGTGCAGAGCCTGGCACAATCAAATCACTGCTCCTAGGTCTGGAAATTTGGACAGTAAGAATTTTGACTGCTATCCATAGTAGATGGATTATTTGGAACAATAATATTTCCGTTTATTTCCCAGTCACGCCAAGTGGGCTCTTCGACTACTATGCGGGTGCCAAGAATCGAGCCATGAGCTGTTGTGGCATTTTTATGAGCAAAAATAAAAGTTAATATTTAAAAACATGGCATGAATTGAAGATGCAAGAAGATTATGATGTTTTAGATCCTGTAGAACTACATGATGAAATGATCCCTTTGACACAGCATCGCTCAGCGCTCACATTGCGGGCGTGAATTTAACAGACAGTAGGCCAAATCATTGTACCAAATTATGCCAAGAACCTCGCCGAATTTATAGACCCAAAGATTTTGAAGTAACAGAGACCATTTGTTTGGTGCGAAAATCGATCGAGGAGAACTTGTTCAGCTTACAACTAAAAAAGACTCGCAACAAATTTTTTAGCCGAGGGTTCAATTAGAAAAAGACCCCTTCGAGCGTACAAAACGCCTTGGCATTGCTAGACCAAAATAAGATAGGGATGCAGTTGCTAAACTTCAAAACACACTCCAAGAACTCCCGACTAGATAAACCAAATGCAAAACATGGAACATAAAGAATTAAATCAATCACCAAAAAAGGAGAATTAATAAATGTAATAGAAGCAGAATCCAGTTTTTCAGAAGAAACAGCTTAAAGACTATACACGACTCACCGCTACCCATGCTAGAACTAACGCACTTGATCATGCATTACGAACCAATCAGAGCGAATTAACGAAACCAATTTAGCAAAACTAGGTGAACCTAGATGGGCATATTAAAAAGAGAAAAGAAAAACTCGTTAGGCTGATGACGCCAACTTAGGGCCTGGATATAAAGAAAGAATAACTCCAAAGACAAAAAGATCTTGACAAGAGAGATCAGCCAGACTAGAAGTGACGACTACTAACCGAGACCTAATACGGAACTCAAGTGTAATAGAATAAGAGAAACTATCGAAAAAATTTTATATGAAGACTCAACTCTAGCAGAATCGAATAAGAACATTGTTTTAGAGAGCAGGAGTCACATTTGGCAAGCGTTATAAACAGCCTTATGGAATTGCAATAATACACTGTGATGGCTATTACAGGCGGCGGTAGTCAAAGTTCATTACCTCTCCGCCGCCATCGCCTCCATCTCCGCCCTTAAAAATCAAGATAAAAAAAACAGCTTGATCATCTTGCAAGTTTATTAAAAAATTTAGCTGGTAAAGCCGGGAACGCTTCCAGGAATATTGGGGGTAATTGTCAGCTGGCTTTTGTCTACTGCAAGCAAAGTAAGTTGGCTTATGGCCGAGCAACTTCTGGACATAGTCTCGTAATTAGTTGGGTTACTATTAGATAAAGAAAAAGACCAAGTAATACTATGCCAGTTAAATCCAAGAACAACGCTGTCTTTTCATATTCATGGTCATCGCGAATCCAGAGTCCGCGAGCTTTGCTGAGTCTTCAATGACTTTGGGGGTTTGGACTTCAGGAATTAGATGACTTAATCTTTGGTGATCGTTTAATGTTTGTAATATTAACAGGCTTCAGATTTATGTCGTTTTTCCCAAACCTTCCTGTTCATTGCCTGCTATAAACATTCATTATTATAGTTTATTATTGGCACCTATCTGGGATCTGAGGTCAGAAGGCAGCATGTATAAACCAGTGCAACAGCAAATTCTAACTTCGATCTTGCGTATTGTAAAACATTTGACCTTGATACTTGGAAGGTAAATCAACTGTAAATTTAATGCTCCTCTAAATTTGCTTAAGTTTTGTTTTTGTCGTGCCCCCAAAGCCAGTAGAAGGATCAGTTATGCTTGAATGGCCTGTGCTTGCGAACCTAGCAAACACAAACGAAGTACGAATAGAGTCGTTTATTCCGTTTCTATTCCCCCCTAGATAGGCCCTTAGAAGTGTCTAAGATAAATGTTGTCCATGCTGTTTTATGCTCTTGCTGTAGGGACCCGGGCTGAACAGTTGGGCCAAACAAGAAAGTTTGAAAGGAGGATGCCATCATGAGTTAACATTCTGTGCGTGCCCGAAAATAAAGACGCCTAGGCCTGATTATGTCCAATTTTTGTCAAAAGGCCAGTCTTGATGTTAAAATTGAATTCGTACAAATCTTTTCAAAACCTTCATTCTATTCTGTATGCTGATTGGATTAAACGGTTTGTCATATTGGTAAATGGAGCTTGCAGATCAGTCAAAAGACGTCTGAAGGAGTAATAGAAATGAAATCTGTACACTGACCTCACCACAGATCATGGTGAATTAAAAGATCACATACGCCACTCCACACCCAGTTGATGCGCAAAAGCACAGGCAAAGTTTTAACTGGTTCTGATAAAACTGCAATCGATGACTAAACCCGCAATTCTTGGTGAGTGTCGTTTTCAATGGGGGGTTAAGATATCTGCTAATGGAGTACCCCTTTTTAATGAAAAGAGGCAGTCTGGGCCACAGCCAGATGTCAGAGTATCCAGTTGCCTATAAGTTATTTAAGATGTAGTGCGGGCCCAACAGATATATTTTGCATCAAGTAAATTTTGAATGCACTCATTTTTAATTTGTTTATAAAAAAATGTATGTAACAATAACAACCAAGACCCGTCCTTCGTATTAGAACATGCTATTGATACAATTGCGGGTCAAAACGTTCGCGCTCCATGAAATAATCTACAAAGATCGTAATGTTTATATAACGAAGCCAAGGAGAATAATACGGTCTAAAAGTGACAAATCCAGGGGAACAAAGTTATAGCCATTTAACCAAACCAATGGTTATTACGGGTTTTGGCTCACTAAAAAGAAGCAATGAGAACTTTGACATTACTCTCAAAACTTAACCATGCAATCTGAAAACAATGTTAACATTCAAGCCTGAAGAAGAAGGAGGTTTACTATTTTGCTAAAGAGCAAGCTAAAATTGTTAGGCCTTAAACGGCTAACAATTAAGATTTAGAGTTACAACACCGACCAAAACTACTTATAAGGGGAAAGACCCTCGATCTTGCATTACTATTCATTACTCTAAGTTTCATTTGAATAGGGGAGCTAAAGCACTGAGAAAACTTATATGATGGAAGGCCTCTGTCACGACCGACCCTGGAGGTCTGCCCTTGACAGGATCGGTCTAGGTGTGAGTGAAGGGATGACTGGATCCTCACAACGCTCCGCAAGAAACCCACACAATAAAGATTACGAAATACAACAACACCCATTTATTCACACCAGCAAAATCAACAATCCAACACACTCACCATGCACGCTCACAATAAAGCACTCCAACGCACACAACATGCACAATCACGATCAAGCACTCCAACGCACACAACATGCACAATACACTGCGACGCCACAGTAAGCACCGCCCAACGCACACAACATGCACAATCGCAATCTAGCACATCCCACACCCACAACATGCACGATTTTAAATAAATATTTTCACCAATAACACTTACACAATCCACAATAGCAGCATTCCAGCACATAGACATGTACACATTATAAAGAAAGTATTTTGCCAGATGGACCTTTCTCACACCACGGAGTGCGTCCACATCCCTCCCCTGTCAAGTCCGCAGGGAGCACCCTTGTCCACTAGGTGCTCCGAGCCGGGTGTGTTCTCGCAGGGGAGTCGCCCAAAGCCGACACCCTCGACTCCCAAGCGGGGCAGTGAAAGAGCGTGTCCCGGGGGGGGGGGGGGGGGGGGGGGGGGGGGGGGGGGTGGGGGGGGGGACGTGCTGTCACGGAGGTCCTGGACGGGGGTCCATGCCGGCCATCGAGACGGCGGGCTCCCCTAGCAGTCCAAGCGTCCCCGACCAAGGCGTGGCCTCGACCAGCGCGTGGCACCCATCGCGTCCGTGGGTCTCAGCCAGAACGAGGCCTCGACCATCACGTGGCCTCCATCCCGTTCGTGCTCCAGGTGAAGGCCCCCGGAGGGGGAGGACGTAGCTGGGAGGAGAGTCGGAGAGGAGGAAAAGACGAAGGAAGGAGGAAGAAGAAGGTTACCATCTACCCGTGGGTGACCCGAAGAGGCGGGTCAAAGGATGCCTCTCTAACCCTCTGTCCAGTCTAGAGGACAGAGCGAAGATGCGGAAACAGAACAATGATGTCCCGTTCTCTACAGGCCGGACTGGCAGGAATTGAAAGTACAGACCGTACTCTCGATGAAAAGGTAAAGAACCAGGACTGGAGCAAGGCGCCCCCATAGACATCTTCCGCACGATGAAGAAGCTAACCTCCCTCAGCAATGGCGGCCAACATGCCATGACTGCGTCACAGAGAGAGCAAACATCAAACTAAAAGAACACGAAGCACGTGCGACAGGTAAAAGACAGGCGAGAGGCCGATAGACAAAAGTTCGAGATGAAAGGTACCGCCACCCGTTAACTTGCGGATGAATATCACGGCGGTGGAATTAGAGAGAGAGAGAGAGAAAGCAAACCGAAGTTGAGCTGAACCAACACCACGTGCAACTGCACCACAAGCCACACCCTAAGGGAACGGATACACCGACAACAGCAACGACAATAAACAAATAAGTAATTCCGCCACCCTAGGTGGTTCGAAACGTCGTAGGCCTCGTGACAAACTCGTGACAAACCCCCCTTCTAAAAGCAACTGTTTCTCTGAGATAAAGTGCTCCTTTGAACCTTGTCGCAATTGCAACTTCACCACAATGGGACCCTGAACCCAACTCTCAGTGATCGACAGAGTACGATGGAATCCATACAAACATTCCACGATAGAATCACAACGGGGAATACATAATACTACATGTTACAAACACCTATGCAAACCTTCCCACTAGGAAAGTAACAATCCGAACCATGGTGAATCACTACCGTTAACCTCACTGAAGTGACCAACTGTCACTACACACCTGATACAGAGACCAAAAAAGGGAATATAACCCTGGTTGAGGGGAGGTTCCCCTCTGACTGATTTTCCCAATATGCTAACTACGAGCTCGGCTAGATAGTCTGCATCCGACTTAACAGGAACCCTTGTATGACGGAAAGTGAACGCAAGAATCTGCAGTTCCACCTGCTAACCTCATGAGTCACATGGACTGACTGGCCGGATGCCGGTCCAGGCACAGGAGAGGATGATATCGCTCTCCAGTAACACACTTCCGGCCCGTACTTTCTTCTGGGCACGCCAGTGCGCGTCCAAAACTGCCTGAGAGATTTTAGCAACGTAGGGCATCGATAGTCCTAAGCGGGACAGCCTCTGGGTATCTGCCACGCAGATTCTACCACACCGAAGTGTAAAGCGGTACCGCGATCGATGGTGATTATGGTTCCCACCAGGTCAACCCCAACCTTGCGAATGCACCCCAACCAGTGGGCACTGGGGGGGGACCCTAAGGGAACACACGCTTCAAGAGCCCCGTATGGCGTTGTCCGTTGGCAGGTAACGCACTGCGGCAGTACTGCCTAACCAGTAGATCAACCCTGCCAGAAGAAAATCCTGCCTAACTCGCTCGAGAGTCCGCTTGGAGCCCATATGACCTGCCATGGTGAATCGTGGGCCCAGCCGGAGACAGACTCTCCTCAGGCTTTGGGAACACAAGCTGTTTTGCCACAGCGATCTGCCTGAGTGGAAACCCAAAAGAGGATCCCCTTGTGGAGCTTGAAAGCTCACCTTGGCGTGTCGGGCAGACTGAGCGTGGACGATCCACAATTGTCGTAGGCCGTTGGACATCCAAGACCCTGGCCTGAATGACGGATCATGCAAGCCAGGAACGGCCCTTGCCAGAACCTCGTCAGTATGAATTCGGCTGAAGAACGGGACGCATTCCTGTTCCTGCTTCTTAGCTTTGCGCGTGTGGTGACTCCCACTACACGCCTTAAACGGGCAAATCCGTTAGACACGACGGACTGACTGCGTCCGTCGCGAAGGTGATATATTCCCTATTATCAATGGGAATACAGAGGTTTCCTGTCCACCGCTATGGCCCGATACTTCGCCACAGCAGTAGGGGGTGGAGACGGAAATAAAAACATGAATGACGGGTGAGGAAAAACCAGCCACCAACCCGCACACAACCGTAACTGGCGCCCCGCCGTGCCCTAGGGGAAACCCAATCCTTATCCAGCAACGAGTGTTGATGCTCCCTAAATCCCTGATGGTGTCCGACCAAGGATGAACCAACAACAGAAAGACACACTGGGCACTCACTGAATCACCAGAAGCTGGGATGGAACCCACGTTTAGCCGAGCGCGAGGAAGTGGGAAAGGACTAGCCCCATGACTACCATCGGCCTAGGGCATCTTTCCTGAAGTGGCCAGGACGACCACAAAGAAAACAAAATCGAGGTGCTGAGTCCCCCGATGGACCTGGCCTGCCTTTTGTTTCACCCCACTAGCAGTTGCGCACCTTAATTGCATTAATCCTGTGGAGGGCTTCCCTCTGGTATCTGGTCGAAGCCCCATAGGCCCTGCGACCTTCACAAAAAAAACACCTCACGGACACGAGAAATCGCAGCCGCGCAATCCTGATGTGCTGTCTCGCACAATCCGGATCCTCAACTCTGGGACACAGTGTTGGAGAGGCTGTTCAATGAGGAATCAGATCACCTCCAGCTCAACAAAGCTAACGAACGCCAGTCCCCTAGCGTCTTGCGCAGGCCCTATCAAACCAAACAGCACACGAAGGTCTCAACATTATTCTTCTTCATGGACCTAGAACTTCCTCCAGTAGGTCTCAGGGGTAAGGTGAAACGCTTTACGAGATCCACTGCATGACTGCATAAGACGTGCCTTCATTAAGTGAGCAACACGACACGCCGTTTGCAGCACCAGATAATCCAGAAAAAAGGTGCATAGCCTTTTGTTCCTCGAGACAATTGTATGAGACAAGCAACCTTGTCGAAAATGCTCTAAAAACATGTTTGACAATGTCCTCACTAGACGAGAACTCTGGAATCTTTAACTTTGGGCCTCTAACCTATCACCTGCTGGTGATTAACCCCTGGTTACAGAAGCGGTAGGCCGCGAAAGAAGTATTTTTCCATCTCCTCCTACGCAGAGCCACCACCTGACTAGATTCTTCCCGTACGGAGGGCTTCTGCCTAGCCAACCTCTTCCCGACGCTGCCGCTCCAGAAACAGAAGACAGATGAGTGATATTCCTGTGCGGGGTTCACCACTCCCTACCCGGAGGATGATCCGTCTGACCCGTCCCATGGGTCTCGACTTACCCATAAGGAAAGTCTTCTGGGGCCTGCCCCTAACGAGGGGAAGCCTGGAGATGAGAGGTTTCGGGTCTCAGCGACTCAACAGAAGCCCGACAGTTGCTTACCTAAAACTCTGTGACGCTTCCGAGCGGAAGTGCCAGTCGGGTATACGAACAGGAGACCCCCCAGCGAAGAGGAAGTAAAAGTACTCTCCGTGGGCTACCTGCTACAGCACTGGAATAGGTAGAAGTTACCCGTAGTCGAAGTACTGGTTACTAAATAGTAGGGACTACAGTTAACATTTTTGAATACCCATCTTCTTCGAACGCCCGGCGTCGCCATACACCAGCCCGGACGTCCCATGACAACAATAGCCTACCGTTTTGCCAAATACAGGGAAAAACAATCCACTAGAAAAAAAAAAAAAATATTTTAGGCGTGTGTATATGTGTGTTATAGTGTGTGTGTGCGAGTGTGCGGACAAGTTCCGGCTGCTCCCACTCTGGCAACAACAGACCGCGCTCTCTCCAACACGAGCCAACAGTGCGGTGGGGCTCACCGAAAAAAAAAAAAACAAAAACTTATGTCCCGCGCCCCCCCTCTGGCAACACCGCGCTCTAACAGCACGAGCACCAGTGCTGTGGGCCTGGCCGAAAAATAAAACAAACAAAACAAAAACCTAGCAGACGGAAATCCGAGAGAGGAAAAAAAAAACACTGCTCCGATGTCAACCCCCTGTAACTCAACAACCCGGTAGAGCAAAAAAACAAAACAAGATTGGCTAAATAAAAAACAACAGGAATGGAAGAACTGAGCGCAACATAAGGGCAAGACTTACGGCGAACCTGCGTGAGGTATAACCCGGCGGAAGGAGGTCTGACGCGGTCGACCTCCCCTTGGTCTCACCTCGACTTCCCGAGTCCACCGCCGATGATCCCTCAGGCCACAACAAGACTCCCTTCACGCTAGAGTCACCCGAGCCAACCACCCACGAACAACCACGACAAACTGACTAAAACATATACAAAACAGACAAACCTAAACAGGTACTCTGCGAAACCGAAGAGAAGACGAGCCAGAGCACCTTCACATCCGCGACGAGCCCCCAACAATTGTCACGACCGACCCCTGAGGTCTGCCCTGACAGGATCGGTCTAGGTGGGAGTGAAGGTAGCGACTGACCTCAAACGCTCCGCAAGAGACCCACAATAAAGATTACGATACACACCCCATTTATTCACACCCGAGCAAAATAAACATACCACACACGCACCATGCACGATCACAATAAAGCCTCAACCACACAACAATGCACAATCCCGATCAAGCCACACCAACGCACACAACATGCACAATCACGATCAAGCACTCCAACGCACACAACATGCACAATCGCAATCAAGCACTCCCACACCCACAACTAGCACTGATTATAAATAAATATTCACCATACGACGAACACAATCACAATTACAGCATTCCAGCCCATATGACATGTAGCACAATTAAAGAAATAATTCCAGTATTGACCTTTTGCCTTTCTCACACGACTGAGTGCGTCCACCTCCCTGCCCCTGTCAAGTCCGCAGGGAGCACCCTGTCGCACTAGTGCTCCGAGCCGGGTTGGTTCTCGCAGGAGTCTCCCAAAGCCGACACCCCGACGTCCCAAGCGGGGCATGAAGAGCTGTGTCCCCCCCGGGGGGGGGGGGGGGGGGGGGGGGGGGGGGGGGGGGGGGGGGGGGGAAAGGGGAGGGGGGGACGAAGCTGTCACTGGAGGTCCTGACGGGGGTCCAGGCCGGCAGTCGAGACGGCGGGCTCCCTAGCATCCAAAGCGGTTCCCGAACCAAGGCGTGGCCTCGACCAGCGCGTGGCACCAGCTCGTCCGTGTCTCAGCCAGACGTGGCCTCGACCAGCCCGTGCACCGATCCAGTTCGTGCTCCAGGTGAAGCCCCCGGGGAGGGGGGAGGACGTAGCTGAGGAGATTCGGAGGGAGGAAAAGAAGAAGGTAGGAGGAAGGAAGAAGGGTACAGCTAACCCGTGGGATACCCCCCCCGTAGAGGGGGCGGGTCAAAGACTCTCTCTACCCTCTGTCCAGTCGTAGAGACAAGGCGAAGACGCGAAACAGAAGAAAATGATGTCCCCTCTCCTACAGGCCGACTGCAGGAATTGAAAGTAAACTACTGACTCGTACACTCGTGATAAGGTAAAGAACCAGGACTGAGCAGGCGCCCCCAGAGACATCTTCCGCTCGAGTGAAGAGCTAACCTCCCTCAGCAATGGCGGCCACATGCCATGCTGCGCACAGAGTGACTACTTAAAAACTAAAAGAAACGAAGCACGTGGCGACAGGAAAAAAGACGGGCGAGAGGCCGATAGACAGAAAGTTCGAGAGAAAGGTACCGGCCACCCGTGAACTTGCAGATAATAGCACGGGCGGTGGAATTAGAGAGAGAGAGAGAAAGCAAACCGAAGTTGAGCGAACCACACCAAGGTGCAACTGCACCACAACCACCCCAAGGGACGGATACACGACAACAGCAACGACAATAAACAAATAAGTAATTCCGCCACCCTAGGTGGTCGAACGTCGTAAAGGGCCCCGTGACAAACTCGTGACAACCCTCAACTGTTTTAAGAGCTCTTCCATCAGGAAAGCTGCAAAATTGCGATTATGAAAAATTTTACAATTCCCTAATTTACAGTTTAAAAGAATTTGTTTGCGGAGGGTTGGATCATTTAATAAAAAAAAATTTCAGACAAAAAAGGGAAAATCGTGGAATGTGATAACCTGCACATTGTTTTGGAAATAAAATAATACGTTACTAAAAAATAATGTCGCGTGGCCAGAAGAATCAGAGTTACATTAGCGCCTGTAAGGTGTATAACCTTAGAATTAAAAGACCTTGCAGATGTTGCGGACTTTGAAAAGAACGTGAGATAGGCGCTTTGTATGGTTTTGAGACACTAAAGATGGTGATTATAAACGCAAAGAGGTTGGCGACAGCAAAAAAGTTTCCTAAACTAGAACACCCGCGCAATCTAGAGGCAAATAATGTTGGCCAGTATGAATTAAAATAGTTCCCAAACCTGACCTCAAATGGCACTTAGAACCATATTTAGAATGGGACATAAAAATTTGAATTCATAAGCCCCTTTACATATTTTAGCCGTCAAAAAAGTTTTAGAAAAACATTCACAAATCTGGCCCTTACATGTAAGTCTTATGCCGACAACAATAGTCGGAAAGAAATTGAAATAACGCCGAAATGGAAAAAAGCAGTACATCCTCCACAGAAAAGAAACAGTTGTAAAAAAAGCTTCTACAAAATTACAGTTCTTTCCAAGCAGAAAAATTAGGAGACACGTTCACAATGATATTTGAAATTTCTGTCTTTAAAGATGTGGAGAGGGATGGGGTTGTGGGCGTTAGTGATGACCTTATAAAAGGAATTAATATTAGCTGGCAAAACTTAGACGTTAAACGCCTTAACGTTACCAAACGTCGTTCTTCACAATGGCGAGATATTAAGATCATAACAACAAGCAACAAAATCAATGTTGACTTAAATAGAAACAATCTTACAGAACTAAATTGGATTAATCTTACACATTTAGGCCTCATAGGTTTTATTATACTGAACAAGTTTTGACGGAGAGTATGATAAAAATAATAACTGGATTAGATTAAATTCTGCTATAAAACCATGGAGCATTAAACTTTATGACAAAAAACTCCTCATTGCTCATTGATTTGTGGCAGACTGGTTGTGGAAAAACAATATTTGTCCTAGACCATTACAAACAGTTTATCGCTATAATTTAATCATATTGTGATTTTCTGCCCCACAACTTAAATGGAACAAAGCATAACATGATAGAAGGTTATATGGACAGATGATACATATATTTAGTTAATCCAGCAATAAACTGAGTGAGTGTTTAGAACAGTTTTATAGACTGTTTGAAGGAACGCAGACACTATTTATTATAGATGACTGTTCGGCAGAAGAGACATATTAAAAGAGAAACACTTTGTCAAAACTAGCTTTCAGCGGAAGACATGCTGGGATAAGGTGTGGATTTTATGCCAGAAATATAACTCGTTTTAAAAGACTTTAGAGAACAGTTAAAGACTGTATTTTATTTCACATGAAAGACAGAGACTCATTTGAAGAATGGTTTGCGCGAAAATGATGTTATTGAAAATGACCAGGAAAAACACAGGATTAAGCAAAAATTAAAATCTGAAAAGTTTAGTAAATTAGTATTGAAAACGGATAACCCTACACAGTATGTTTGTTTGTAGATAATCGTTATTTTTTTGGTTATTGAAAGAGAATGTGTGATGGATTATCAAAGAACAGTAGAGAACAGTAAATGCCAATCCTAGGTCGCATCCGCCCGAAACTAGTTGAGGGCGGATGTGAGTTAGGATTGGCATTTTACTGTCTCTACTTCTTTTCGTTTCAAATTCATTTCATCATCCGTTTGGGAAGGAAATGTGTTCGAACTATTTTGAGCCACTTTCGTTGTCCCCCCCCCCCCCCCCCCCCCCCCACGCTGTAAAAATAGTAACATCCTCTGATTGGCAGAAAGAAAATCGTTCGCAGTTATACTCTGCCTGGGTTTTCAGCTATCTGCCTAGAAATTCCCGGGATTCATTTTCCTTCTTCATCTGAATAATGATGGAACAGATGTTTGTTTTATTTTTAAGTAGGTTGGCATTTTTGGTCTACAGAAAGATGAGAACGAGACAGAAGGATTATTTCCTTCAAAGGGAGTCATACAGTCTTCAAATCAAAGTGTGCATACAACGCATTTTGAGTGCAAACATGCATGCACGCAATGAATCTCAGTTCTTCACGTGTCTGTACTTAAAGCTCTCGTCCGGCTGTTCTTGAAAAACAGAATTCGAGAGCATGGTGAAAAGACATCTCATCCACAAGGATTGAGGGCAGGGTAGGGTGGGGGGGGGGGGGGGAAGGACTGAGGAGAGAAAGGGAAGGGGAAAGCGAGGATAGTATTGTTTGCCTGATAACTAACCGCGTTGAAGCAATAAAGTATCAGCTTGATATGCAACAATGCATGCTTGCAGATATGAAACCTTGCAACTCCTCATGGATGTTTTTTGCTTCTGCAAGCCCTATTTCTGCTCAGCGTGCCATTCCCATTAATGTTAATGCACTTAATTAGCAACCAGCTACAAACAAATAAACAAGGGAGGGAGGGGGGGAGTCTTGCATATCTTGAAAAAAAAATCTACTAAATAAAATCGTCGTCGTATTGCAATCCGGTCAGAAAACTAACTCATATGTATCCACACAGGTGATTAAATACAGAAAGGTGCTTTCTATTTACACTGTTTCGGTGGACTTGGGGGGGGGGTGGGGGGGGGGGCGCACGCAAAGGTTCACAATAAGTTATTAATAGTTAGGGCGACTTATCTAAACTCACACGATCGTACAGGATCCGTAACGTATTTTCAATACGGGTACGTCATTGGCTATACGTAAACGTAAGTAATGTAAAAGAAATATAATGGAGCGCGTTATCCTTGCCAAGAGCCCAAGCGCATATTACATAAACATGATAAAATAACCTAATTTCTAACTTAAAGCAACACACACACACACACACACGCACACAACACACACATACAACACACACACACGACGAGGCAGACACACACACACAACACACACACACTCACATCACACGCACAGCACAAACACACACACACACACACACAGACGAGCGCGTTCAACACCAGCAAACACGCAACAGAGACAAGTGGCTGTCGTTAATCAGTCCGAGGAAATGAATGTCTTTCGGGAGGATTTAAAACTCTATATGTCCGTGTTTAACGGCGCACAGAAGAAGCCAGCAGACCATTCCACAGCTCAGGTGCCTGTTGAGATAAAGATCGTGTGAATATAAACGTTCTATTCTAATCTGATTGCGTGTCGCAATCGCCCCACCTCCCCATACCCTAATCCCCACCCCGACCCCCTTTCCTGAACCCTCCACTCCCGCCCCACCCCTCCACTTTTCTATATGTGCACATTGAACCCCCCACCCTCCTCCTCCCCGTAACATGACCAAGTGGTCCAACGTGCTGTCACACGACCACAATCAACGCACGGAAAGCGTGCAACATGCTTCACAACCCCACGCAACTTGAATCGTGGGTGGTGAGCTCGGCCTGGCAGCCTATCCTCGCTTTCGCCTGACAATGAAACGCGAGGCAAGTATCGTGAACCGGTGAAAGATATGTCTGCGTGATCGAATTTGGACAATTATTTGTTTGTTTTTTACTATTTTTTTTCCAGCGGGATATCTAAGGCCTCGACTGAGAATAACCAGGGTAATCTTGAAGATATTATCCGAAAATTCCAGGGGGCTGTTTTGCATGCACTTTTTCGGTTCAGCACGATGAAAGCGACGTAAGACACCCTCACCACTGCTCACTTTGACCACTCCCTTACCCAAAACATCGCCAAAACAATCCCAAAACTGACCGCAGCCGAGCAAGTCATCTACCCCGCCATTTTTCATTACTGCTCACGTGGTGACGTGGGTTCCAACGTCAACACTCATTTGCTGAGTTTTGATCTAACAAACCGTAGGAAACCACGTGTAACATCTAAAACCGAACAAATGCTCACGATGATTACATCTAGGAGCACGAAAACTCCGGAAAATGCCTAAAAAGCCACCCAGCACGTAGAAAAAACACACAAACAAACTAAACTAGACTAGAAAAAACAAGTGTTGCAGCACTGTACCACACGTGTTGAGGGCCATGCGGTTACAATTTACAGACACTATAGAACCCCCGTAGTGATGACATGTGCTCATGTGATCCGCAAACCACAATGGCGCATTAGATGTGCATAGCTTAATCCCTTTAAAACTTTGTGAAAAAAATAAATTATCTGCACCCACATGTGGGGCAGGACAGGTCAAATGAGCAGGTGAGGTGTCTTCGGCTCTTTGCATCGAGCAGAACCGAAAAAAGTGCGTGCACATAGCCCCAGAATTTCGTATGCTATCATCAAGATTAACCAATAATAAGGACAACAAACCAGAATAGATTAAAGGTCTACAAAGTAATTTGAGGGTGAACGTGCGGACAAGTTGTGTGTCAGCTTGGGTGGTGGTTGATCAGTGACTTCCATCATGGAAACCATCCGACCACTCGCAGTGAAACTGAGACCCGCACGCTCCTCTCTGATTGTTGGTGGACATCGTATTGGGAAGAGATGTTGCGCTGGAAAGTAGTTTTTTTGTGCTTTGTGTTTCCTTCTTACCTTCAAAAAAATCTCGCTTAATATTCATTAGATGGTCAAGTAATTTAATCTCAACAGCGTGTCCCGAGAATTCAAGTTTTAGCGATAAATTAAGTCATTTAGGGCGACTCGATTTGCTGAGGGAACAAGGCGTAAGATGATGTGTAGAACATCCTCTGTAAGTGATAAAAAATGTGGATGTCTGTCGTCTTTCCCGTGGCTTAGAATTAGAAGGAAATGAGAGAGAGATAATCAACCCATCTTGACATTCTTCCTACTCCGTGTCCCCCCCCCCCACCTTCGCCACCCCCCCCCCGCCCCCCCCGGACCTTCGCTCCTCGCCCCACGGAAAGCATCTTTTGTTTAGGGGTATATGGAAAACAAAGGAAGTCTTTCCTCCATACCACATAAAAGACCGTGCGCGCGTGGCACACCAAAAGACGCGATCTAAAGCAGGTGGGGGAGGAGGTTGGGGTGGATAATGGTGCAGGGAGAGAAAGAACATGGAAGTATAGAGCAGGGGATTTATCATGCGGGGAATCTCCGAGCTGACCCCCTTACCATGGAGGTCTGAAATGAGCAAAGTATTTCCTAGCTGTATATTTTTATTTTTTTTTTTTTTAATCTTTGTTCAGTAAACCTAATTAATTTTGTAATTGTTTTACTATCCTTTCTGTGTTCTTCTTTTTTCTCTCCTCTGCGCCACGTCATGGCTTTGATTGTAGATAATGCAGGTCATAGATGACCGATATGTCTACACGGATTTGGAGTTGAAGACTTTCGACACGAAGAAATGAACCGTTTTGAGACAAGATCAAGGGATGATGCTTGATCAACGGTATGCCTCCCCCCCCCCCCCCCCAAAAAAAACAGAAAAAAAAAACAACAATATTGAGATGTGGATACATAACAAACGAACTCGTTGCGCCACTCTACACCAAGTACAACAACAGCAACAAAAAAAAAAAAACAACCAAAAAAAAAAAAAAAACCCACAACTTGAAATTCGATATTTTCTACCTTTGACCTTGATAATGATGACGGAAAAAGCGGCGCTGTTTCAAAGGAATTTACCAATCGGTAACAATTTATTAGGATCCACCAAACTCGAGTGTTTGAGGTAAAGGTAATTATGGGCGTGTTGTTATTTCACACATGAGGCAAGAGTATAACCGTACTTGTTCGTTACTTCTTGCCTTTAATCATTAATTTCATTATTATTTTTATATTGTCATTATACAATTGGAGGTCGTTTCGTAAAAGGTATATTTTTGTCCGGCAAGTATTAACCAAAACATTTACCCATATAAGAAGATATTCTGTTGGAGAAAAGAAGCTTAACATAACCAATTTAAAAAGCATTTTTCCTGTAAACCGTTCTCCTTCGCAGGAAAAAAATGGATTGTCCAATTTTTCATTTATTACTGTTTTGCAGTTTTAAACACATACTAATTAAGAGTTTTTTAACTAACTCATTTTTTCTTCTTATTCTCTCTCTGTTTCTCTTTCCTTTTCTTTCTTTCTTTTTTTTGTCTCTTCCTTCACCCCACTTCCAATTGAAACACCTCCATTTTGCCAGGTTTTGAGGCGTGTTCAGATGAGTTACTTCCCATTGTGCGCCGTCATCGCGAACTTGGTGTCCGCAGCGACCATGACGGCATTGCGACCAAGCCACAACACCCTCGCTGTAAAAGCGATTAAGGGAAAACCACAATGAAAGACACTAGAAATCTGTTGCATGCGAGAGACGCTCTACAAAAAGTTGAGAATCCCCCCCCCCCAAAAAAAAAAGAAAAAAAAAAAAGAAATTTTCTCTGTGTTTCGATCTCACATGAGCATTTTTAGTCTTTGCAGAAGTGGAGATTATAGGCAATCATAATATATCCCTTTTTGTTTTCATTATTCTCTCTCTCTCTCCTCTCTCTCCTCTTCCTCCTCTCTCTCTGTCTCTACTCGTCTCTGTACATTGCTTACATTAAACACACAGTTCTCTCCGTATATCTGGTACAAGTCCATCCTATGCGACATACAATACGAATCGTTTCCCCGTTGAATAATGAAAGATATCTTGGTTTCTACAATATTTGAAACATTGTAAATTGAACAGTAACAAGAGAATTAATGCAAACAGGTAAATAATATTCTTTGTGCTCATCTCAACGTCAAAAAAATGCGAAAAAGAAAAAAAAAAAAAAAAAAAAAAACGAAAAAAAAACAAACAGGTATAGCACGGTGGGGGTGTTTGGGTGGAAAGGGGAGGGAGTGGATGGATGGGTAAGGGTGGAAGAGAGGAAGAAGTGAAGAGGTAGAGTATTTTGAGGGAGAGAATTATGTGTGAGTGCGTAGACGAAATTAACGGTCGTTGTCTCCCTTGAATTTGTATCCACTTGTCTTGGCCTGGTGAACAGGTAAATAATATAGCACCAAGCCCATGCTGATCGTGAGAAAGTATTCGTTGAATCGACTATGCTCTCTCTCTCTCTCTCTCTCTCTCTCTCTCTCTCTCTCTCTCTCTCTCTCTCTCTCTCTCTCTCTCTCTCTCTGTCCGTCTCTCTCTCTCGCTCTTCTCTCTCTCTCTCTCTCTCTCCCCTTTTCTCTGTCTCTCTCTGTCCGTCTCTCTGTCCGTCTCTCTCTCTCTCTCTCTCTCTCTCTCTCTCTCTCTCTCTCTCTCCTCTCTCCGTCTCTCTCTCTGCTCTCTCTCTCTCTCTCTCTCCGTCTCTCTCTCTCTGTCCGTCTCTCTCTCTCTCTCTCTCTCTCTCTCTCTCTCTCTCTCTCTCTCTCTCTCTGTCGTATTTTCAGTATGAATATGTGCTGAAATAATATATGCATGACAAGGACAGATTGTAAGACTAGGCTTTGGCCTAAAATCTCCATCCTTGTATTAAAGATCAATCAATCAATCAATCAATCTATCTCTCAGCTCTGTCGTTCTCTCTCTCTCTCTCTCTCCTCTTCTCTCTCTCTCTCTCTCTCCTCTCTCTCTTCTCTGCCGTCTCTCTCTCGTCTCTCTCTTTATTTCTTTCTCTCTCTCTCTTCTCTCTCTCTTTTGTCCGTCTCTCTCTCTTCTCTCTTCTCTCTCTCTCTCTCTCTCTCTCGCTCCTCTCTCTCTCTTCTCTCCGCCTTTCCCTGCCCCTCCCATTCCCTTTTCCCTCCTCGCTCCCCGTTGCTCTCCTCTCTCTCTCTCTCTCTCTCTCTCTCTCTCCTCTCCTCTCTCTCTCTCTCTCTCTCTCTCTCTGTGTCTGTCTTGTCCGTCTGTCTCTGTTTGACTGCGAACTGGGTGCTTCCATACATACTGATCTACACAAGCGTTGCGTCCACGTTAGTGATGTGTGTACTGTGTGTTTGTGTGTGGGGGGGGGGGGGGTAGGGTGTTTGTGTGGTCGTGGTGGGGTTGTGGTTGGTGGGTGGTGGCGATGGTTGCTGTGTGTGTGTGTGTGTGTGTGTGTGTGTGTGTGCTGTTGAGGGTTGGGTGATGGTGTGGTGTGTGGGTGTGTGGTGTGTGTGTGTGTGTGAGTCGTGTGTCGGGTGTTGTGTGTTTTGACTAGTCTGTCATGGTTTACTGTTATCCTGAAATGGCCGCCGTGGGTCAGTAAGCGATGGTTAGCCTGGAACTTGAAAACACGTCACCGTGGTAGGGCGTTGTTGTCTATTTTTTTTTTCTCTAGCAGCTGCAGTAGAAGTAGTGGTAGTAGTAGTAGTAATATGTAGTGGTAGTAGTAGTTAATGGTTGTGGTAGTAGATAGTATCAGTAGTGGTAGTAGAGCTTAGGACAGGCCTTTAAGCTTAGACCGTGACGCGCATTGTATTGTTCTCATTATCTAATTCATTTGCGTATGATCGCATGCTATCTGTAAGTCAAGACAACCAAGAGAACAAACAGCAACACCTACATTAACAACAACAACAACAACCAACAACAACTAATATCTGTACCTTTTATTACAGAGCAGATTTTTTTTTTAATATTTATATTTGGAGAAAAGGTGGGTGCTTGGTGTTCACTTACTCCTGTAAATTAACAACCGGTCAGCAAAAGGAAATTTTGCGATTATTGAGAGCAATTTAGCAAATTTCCTTCAGGAAAGTTTGGTTACGAGTCTTGTGACGATGTAGTATATGACGTTCTTGGCAATCAAGTAAATCTGGATAGTGTAACCTCATCGAGTGAATACTTTTCGTTTTCTTCTTCATTTCTTTTTTTTTTTTTTTTTTTTTTTTTTTGGTCTCCCTTAGATGCTTGGCTTGGCCTATCAAGGTGGCTGTTTCTCTGCAGTGTGGGCCAGAAGAGGCATCTTCTGCTTGGATTCTCTAATGTGAATAGAGATGGTACCCTCAAGACCTTGCTTTATTCGTGTCATTGGGGAAAGGACTGCGCTAAGGCAGATGTTATTTAAGCGTCTAGAGAAGAAGGGGAGATAACTGCGAGAATCGAAACAGGAGATTCTGTCGCTTCTAGACGAGCGAGTGATGGTCCACTGGGCCACACCCAGCTTTCTACTGGGCCAGTGTCCACCTTTCCTTGTCACATGTGTGTTTGTGATCCATGGTACACACTGTCGATATCAGATGAGTCACCCTTATCACTGGGCGCGTTGTCGATCTTCTCAAAGTCACTTCAGATTCTGAGTACTTCCCTATTCCAACTGGGCACCTGTTTTACTTGTTGTCTGTCTCGGGTGAGACTTTTTCATTATTGCACAACGACCTATGCAAAGGGGCAGGGTCCTTTGCATTGAAAAGCGTGAACTACGAAATATTTTTAACCGATGTTACAGGAGGGTATGCATGTTTTTTTATTTTCCTTTTTTTTTGTTTTTAAGAAAGGTTTACCCTTTTCCGGATGACGTTTTTGACTAACAGACCCGATTAGTCGGCCGTCGCCCAAGACCCACAATTTTTGTAGAGGCCTTTTCCGTCCTTATCCCTGTTCAGAGCCTGCGGGTCTGATGTAAGACCCACACCTGATAATAGAGCGGTTCAGCAGCCTATGTCCTCACCCGTGGCGTGGGTCATGTGCGACCATCAAAATGCGATATAGCGTCCTGATGAACCGCAACCAATTACGTAATATTTCCCATGCATGAAATTTCTATGACACGGCTGTTCAGATTGTTGATCTAAGACCTGAGATTTCGGGAGCATAACTCAATCCGTTATAATATGATGGTTTTATGAGTCATTGGGGTCAGGGAAGCCCTGGAAGCACGCGTAAAGGTTCAGAGCGCTGGCATTCGTGTCTTTATTAGCGGACGATACGCTGTCGTGTGTACGTACATGCCTTGCTGAAACATTACACTTCCAAACGTTTCCGTTCGGAAATAGCCTTCGTGTAAAGGCATGTCTAGCGGGATTAGTTGATAATTTGCCTTTATGTGGGCTTCGGGGGTTGTCTAATGATTTTTCTTTCCCAGCATTGTTCAGTTGCCATGGCCACAAATGTCTTGAATCAGGGCGGTCATTTATGAGGAACACAAGAGATGAGGGCCGCCTCCACCAGCTGTGGCAACAAAGGCCGTAAGTGTAAGCGTGGTATGACTGATCGGTAGAGCAGTGCTGGAAAAGATGACAAACAGACCTAAAGTGAAGGGAGAGAGGAAGGCGAGGAGGGAGGGAGGGAGGGAAGGGAGGGAGGGAGAGAGAGAGGTTAGAGAGAGAGAGAGGTGAGAGACGAGAGAGAGAGTTTGTGATAGAATAGAGAAAGCATGAACGTTCAAACTGTGCTTTCATGTCAGGATGGTACAAAGAAAAAGAGGGAAAAGAAATTCAAAGAAAGAGAGAAACGAAGAAAGCAGAGAGAAGGACAACAACATCAACAAGAACAACAACAACAACAACAAAAACAACGGGAACAGGCGGACAGAGAACAAGGGAAAAACAACAAAAAAGAAGAATATGTTGAAGAGGAGGGGGGGGGGGGGGGGGGGGGGGTGGGGGGGGGGGGGGGGGACAGAAAAGGGAGAGGACAGAATATCGGTGAAAGACGAGGATGCATGGGAATGGTAAGTTGAAGGGGAAAGAAAGAATAGAAAGAGAGGAAAGGGAAAGGTTGAGAAGAGAAGAGTCGCATTGAACAATCATCTCAAACGTAAGTACTCGGGCAGAATGGGAGGGGCAGAAGCCAGCAAAGAAAACATGAATAGCAAAGAGAACAAGAAAATCAAAAAGCTAATGAACGTAAAATGCTGCGCGGCAGTTGCTACAAGATTTTCGTAAAATGATACAGATTTGTGGACGATGCTGTTTCATCATGCTGTGTTATTTGTCGTAGTTGATTTTGCGTTATGTTTATTCTAAGTTGATTCATCTGTGTTCAATTTTTCATAGTGTTTAAAACCCGTGTATTTGTTTGATTATGCTTCATTACCTCGCTTATTGTTTCCCATATCATATTACATACCCGTTTTATTATATATTTATTGCCCGTGCTTATCTGTTGTGTTTTGATAATTCGTGATTGATTTACATAGTTAAGTGTGTTTGCCTGTTGTATTTTTGGTTTTCCTTTTTTCTGTAATGTATGGAACGTTTTTAACTTTTCTTTGTACTTTAAGGCATTGGTTGTTTATTCGAATTCATTGCCCTGTTCTTTCAATTATCTTCATTGTGGTGGCGGTGCTTTCTTGTCTTTAAAATCAATAACTTCACAGTTGATATTTCGCTATCAGTATTTTCACTAGGAGTGTGTGTGTGTGTGTTATTGTGTGTGTGGGTGTGTGAGTGTGTGTGTGTGTGTGTGTGTTGAGAGTGTTGTGTGTGTGTGTGTGTGTGTGCTGTGTGTGTGTGTGGTGTGTGTGTGTGTGTGTGGTGAGTGGAATGAGCAGAGAGAGAGAGAGAGAGAGAGAGGGAGATTGTATGGGCTGTGAGTGTCAAGTGTGTGTGGGTGTGTGTGTGTGTGTGTGTGTGTGTGTGATGTGTGTGTGTGTGAGAGAGATGAGGAGAGAGAAGAGAGAGAGAGAGTGTGTGTGTGTGTGTGTGTGTGTGTGTGTGTGTGTGTGTGATGAGTGGGTGTGTGTGTGTGAGAGAGGAGAGATGAGAGAGAGTGTGTGTGTGAGTGTGTGTGTTTGTGAGAGATGAGAGAGAGAGAGGAGAAGAGGAGCGAGCGAGACGAGAGAGAGAGAGGAGAGAGAGAGTAGCGTGGTGTGTGTGTGTGTGTGTGTGTGTGTCTGCAGAACGCTCAGCCTTGTTAGATTGGTAGTACTGGTGTGTGTGACCGAGACTCGTGTGTGACGTCATCGTTGCATACTCAGCCTCTTTTATAAGAACAGACGGGTCTTGAAAGTGCTCCCCGCCCTCTCCTCTCTCTCCCTCCTCCCTCCATCTCCCCTACTCTCTCCTTTCCTCCATTCACTCCCTCCTTCTCCCCCCCTCTTTTCTCTCCCTCTCTCTCTCTGACTCTTCTTTTTTTTTCTATCCCTTCCTATCTCCCACTCCCCCCCCCTCTCTCTCATTCTCTCTCCTCACCTCCAGCTTTTCTCTCCCTCCTTCCCTCCCTCCTCTCCACTACTCTCCCTCCCCTCTCTTTCATCTCTTTCCCTTTCTTCTCTCTTCCTCTTATCTCCCTCCATCCCCTTCTCCTCTCACTCCCGCCCTATCTCTCCCCCTCTCTCTATTCCTCTCTCTTTTCGTCTTCTATTCCTCTTCCGTCTCTCTGTCTTCCTCTCCCTCTCTCACTCTCTTCTTCTCAATCTCTCCCTCCCTCACTCCACCCTCTCTTACTCTTCTCTCTCTCTTCTCTCTCTCTCTCTTTATATCTCTCTCCCCCCTCACCTTTTCCTCTCGCTCTCTCGCCCTCTCTCTCTCTCTTCCCCCCTACCTCGCTTCTCTCTCTCTCCCCCTCTCACTCTCTCTCCCTTCTCTCTATTTTCCCTCCGTATCACTAACACCTCTCTCTCTCTTCTCTCTCTTCTTCTCTCTCTCTCTCCTCTCTCTCTCTCTCTCTCTCTCTGCTTTCTCTCGCTGCTTCTTCGCTGTCTTGTGTCTTCTTCTCTCGTCTCTTCTTTTTCCTCTGTTTCTCTCTCTCTCTCTCTCTCTCACTCTCTCTCTCTCTCTCTCTCTCTCTTCTCTCTCTTATCTCTCATGGCTGTCCACTATCTTTTCTTTACTCTCCTCCTCCTCTTCCCGTTCTCTAACTTATTTCCTCCTCCCCTCCCTCCCCGGCCCATTATCCCTCCTCTCTCTTTCTTTCCCTCTATCTCTTTTCCTTGTCTACTCTTTCCCTCTCTACCTCCCTCTCTCTCTCTACTCTCCTCTCCTCTCTCTCTCTTTCGTTTCTCTTTTCTTCCTCTCTTCCTCCTCTTCTCTTCATTCTTTTCCTCTTCCTTTTTCCTTTCTTATCCCCCCCCCTCATCTCTCTCTAACTCCTCCCCTTCCTCTTCCGCTCTTCCCCTTCCCTTTTTTTTCTCCTCTCTCTCTCTCTCTCCCCTCCGTCCTCACTCCCCTCTCTCTCTCTCTATGCTTTCGCTGTCTCTGTCTTTCTTCTCTCTCTTTCTCTCTCTACTCTCTCTCTCTCTTCTCTCTCTCTCTCTCTCTTTCTCTTTCTCTCCCCCTCCCATCTCACTAAACCCCCCTCTATCTCTGCTTCTTTCGCTGTCTCTGTCTTTTTCTCTCCCTTCGAACTTCCTCTCTATCTCTCTCGCTCCCCCCCCTCGCCTCCCCCCTCCGTCTCATCACCTCTCCTCTCTGTTCTTTCGCTGCCTCTGTCTTTCTTCTCTCTCTGCTCACTCCTCTCTCTCTCTCTCTCTCTCTCTCTCTCTCTTCTCATCTCTTGACTCAATTTGTCCTGTATGTACGGGAGAGCTATGAAAATGCGGTGCATGTAGTTTTCTCTGTTGCCCAGCGCCTCAGACAACATTAAAACGTTAACAGCCCAAATATTTATAAGAGCTCAAAACCCCCTTTCATGTTCCCACGAGGTCTGTTATGTCATCGGACATACCGGACGCGTATGTATCCTTTCTTTGTTTTTGTACAAAAGGATTCAATTAAACTGTTAAACGAGAGGTGTTGTGATGACAGAATTAGGCCTACATGAACACATTTTATATATGGTTAGTTTTTAACGTGATCTGCTTCTGCATATCTTATCCTGTTAAATGTTCACATTCCACTTGATGATGGGTTTTGGCCTGATATGAATCAACATCTTGGACTCTCTCTCTCTCTCTCTCTTTCTCTCTCTCTCTCTCCTCTCTCTCTCTCTCTCTCTTATCTCTCTCTCTCTCTCTCTCTCTCTTGTCTCTCTGCTCTGATCTCTCTGTCTCTGTCTCTCTCTCTCTCTGTCTCTCTGTTCTCTCTTCGCTCTGTCTCTCAGTCTCTCTCTCTTGTGTCTCTGTCTCTGGTCTTCTTTTCTCTCTCTCTCTCTCTCTCTCTCTCTCTCTCTCTCTCTCTCACTCTCTGCTGGACAGTGCTGACTAAACTTTCTCTCCGTTGTTGGTCTCGGCACGTGAACTCTATGACGCTCCCATGTGTTCACACTCGCTGTGTTCTCTGGAACTAGTGCACGGCGGGATTGGCTGGGGCGGTTTAAACTACAATGAACGACCATCATGACCTCTCCAGCCGACTCCTCTCCGCTCGATCTACCAGGCCGTTTGCCCGCCTCATGGCAGCGCGGGAGAGTGTTGTTAACATGACCTCAGCATGCTGGGCTTGTGTGAGCGGCTGCAAACAACTGTTCTCCCGTGTAGTATTAGTAATCGGCATCGCCCGGGGTGGGGGAGGGTTGGGAGGGGGAGGGGGGAGATAAAAGGTTGGGGGGGGGGGGGGGCGGTAGAAGGCGAGGTGGGGGGAAACAGTTTTGATATGAGATGACTCGATCAATAGTGCCACGCCCGGTTCTATAAGAACCAACTTCCATAAATATGTTCAGGACTTCACCTTTCACACGCGTCGATAGTCCGGGGCCTGCAATGATTATGAGGTGGATATAGACAGGGGTGTTGATAGTAATGATAACGCAGGTTGTTGGTGAGATTGGCGCGTGCGCAGAACAACCTCCTCCCCTCTTGCGCTTCCCGTTCCATCCCCCCTCCTTCCTATTCCTGCCTTACACACGAACACACAGGCGCACCGCGCGCACGCCAAACACAACATAAATAAGCGTGGCGCACGCCGAACATATAACACACAGACACAGACAAGACCACACCTCAGACCACAGACACACTCAGAACACAATCACAGACACAAGGACACATCCTCACACACACACACAACACACACACAACACACACACACCACACACGCACACACACACAAAATAGATAGTGAAGATGATGGTCACAGGAAAGCGGTTGATATACGGTAAATGGTTTTAATTCTATCTACAAAACACACACACACACACACACACACACACACACACACACACACACACACACACACACACCCACACACACGCGCGGTTCTAAACACGAAATATTCCAAGTTTTTATAACTGGAGTATATAAGATAAATAAGTGGTTAACTAAGTAGAAAACAGATACATGCATAAATGAACTTTTTTAAATCGTGCGAAATATGGCATTTTCACTTTCCCCGCGGACACCTGCTAAGGGTTATTCATACAAATGAACCCATGAAAATACAAAACTTTTTTTGCGTATTGTTTTTGGGTGTAATTCGGGGGGTGGGGGTGGGGATTATTTATTGCGGACCCCGTTTAGTAGACGGCTTCCTATTTTTAAGACGGTTTTATAAGCACAAACGTCTGGGTTTGATTTGATAAGCATGAAGACGAAGGTCACATTTTGTTTATTCAGGAATTATGATAATGAAGTCTTCCTCGTCGTGCTGAAGTACCTAGATTGTGAAGAAAAACACCCAAACTGTACTTCTGCGTTGTATGGATTTGTGTGGGTGCATGTGCCGAACGCATCGAGTGCAGACAGACAGAGTGAATTTACTTCGCCGATTGTCCGAAATGAAGAGACGCTGAGCAAAACCACACGATCTCGGACCTGCACAGAGCTTGTTCCCAGCGTGAGTTTTGCGTAGGGTCTCTCAGATAGAGTTTCTGCTTCGTCATTTCTCAAACGTAAATGCTGGGAGAAAATTAAAGTTTTACCTTACATCTTTGGATGTGAACGATACTCGGCAAATCCCGTTGGTCTTCACACACACGACTCGCACACACGACGCACACGCACGCACGACACACGCACGCACGCACGCACGCACGCACGCCGCACACACACATTTCCGACTGTCTGTCCGTCGTCCGTCGTCCGTCCATCCGCCCTCCGTTCTCACTCTCTCTCTCCTCTCTCTCTCTTCTCTCTCTCTCTCTCTCTCTCTCTCTCCTTCTCTCTCTCTCTCTCTCTCTCTCCCCCCTGCCTTTCCGCTGTTGTGTGATTTATCTCATCATTATCCTGTGATTTTCCTCATCTTTCATGTTCAGGGACACCACCACATCCCACTCCCCCCCCCCCTCCCACCCTTCTCCCCAACCACGCTCTTCCTCCCCCTTCGTCCGCCCCGCGTCTCTCTCCGTCCCACCCGCTATGTTTCCATTCTAGTAAATTGCATTCAATGTTCCCCAGTGCGTGTCATTCAGGGTATGGGTGTCTTGCCTGGTCTGCTGTCTGTTCAGAGTGATCGCCGCCAGGGGCGAAAGCTCCCCCCACCCCACCACCCTTCTGTCAGCGAAGTAATGTGGGGAATGTAAGCTGGTAAAAATATGCAAGGTTTGTTTGTTTGGTGTGTGTGTGTGTGTGTGGTTGTGGGTGTTGTGTGAACGTGATGTGTGTGTGTGCTGTGGTTGTCGTGTACGTGCGTGCGTGCGCGCGCGCGCGCGTGTGTGGTGTGTGTTGTGTGTGTGTGTGTGTGTTGTGTTTAACATACGACAACAAAATACGGACCGTCTTGCTTGACGTTCCTGGGTTGTCTCTTTTATCGCTTGTTAACACTGCGATTTATACGACTCTTTCATTAGTGTATGTCCATGAGTGTTTTGCCCATTGTTATCGTTCTTTATTTCCAACAATGTCGGGGAGAAGGGGGTGGGGGGGGGGGGGGGGGCGCCGGGTGACCCTTATAAAAATATACACGCGTTGCTAGTACTCATGGACATTGGAAGCCGAACGATTGTAACAGGATAAAAAGTTATCGTTCCTTGTCCTGCTGGCTGAAGAACTGTGACTTGTTAGATAGTTCAGCGGGTCGGGGGCACTGCATTATGGAAGGTGAGGCCCGTCCTCTTCTTCCGCCAGGACTATCTGGCCTGAGTCAGGTACCCTGTTACTGCTGGGTGGACCGAGAGAGTGTTTTCAAACCGTGCAAATCCGACACCCACGAATGATTTGAACTGGACGACCCCGTCACCTCCATACCCGAACGCTATAAGCGCTTTTGACCCGGACCCCTCATGAAACATTTTACGTGTTGGTACATTTTGCAAACGGTGGCCCTGAGTCCTTCGAAATTCAAGAGAACTGATTCTTGGATTTGAAGTGCAACATGGCGCAAACGTTCGAAAATCTGCCTGGTGTGAGTAGACTATCGGTGAAAGGGAAGGGAGGCAGAAGGAGGATAACTGTTCGTTCTCCGGTGAGGTTCTGATGTTGTTTGGTGTTGCTCTGATAGTAAGATCGCAGGTCCAGTGGAGTCAAGAGACTTGGTTTCGCTCTGTTTTATGGGTGCTCTCAGGGTTGCTACTGGACCTTGGTCACCTGTTGAATGAGGAACGCAATTCCCCAGAATATTGTTCTCTGTGTGTGTCTCTCTGTTGCTTCTGTCTCTCTGTCTTTCTGTCTGGTCTTGTCTGTCTGTCTGTCTGTCTGTCAGTTCTCTCTTCTCTCTCTCTCTCTCTCTCTTCTCTCTCTCTCTCTCCTTCTCTCTCTCTGAATGCAGAAAGATAGCGAATATGCATGGAATAGAAAGATACAGGTAAGTAGTAGATAGATTGGCAGATGGATGAATAGAAAGACAGACGACAGAAGACAGGCGGATGGGTGCATATATGCGGGCCGAGAGAGAAAGGAGGAGGAAGTGAGTGAGACAGACAGACAGACAGGCCAGTCGCTGTTTCAGGTTTCTTCCTTTATTGATCGCCCTCATCTTCGATGTAACAAGATGGATGTTGTTCGTTAGTGGCAGAGGTTATGACTTTTTTTTCTGTCGTTGCATACAGCTCATTTGTCGTTGTTTTTCAGCCAACCATTGCAGTGTCTCAGTTGAACATTCAGAAGCTTAGGACATACAAAAAATCAGTAAGGCATTTGGACATTCAGCAGGCAGCGTCAGAATGCTTCAGTTAAATTTTCTTTGTTTTTTTCTTTTTTGTTTACTTCTCGGTTACTTTCACGCAAAAAATATTGTTGGCACGTTATACCAAACAGATAAATCAGGGATTCTTCAAAAAATGATGGCCTGTGCATTTAAGACCTGTAGGAGTTAGATTTAAAAAGAACTTGATTTCACCGGCTTGATCCGTTAACACGGGCTGGATTTCGTATTTGTGGTTGCCATGCGCAACTGTTGACGATTCTCCTTGTCCTGGTGTGTGTGTGTGAC
>JAFLJL010013658.1:57500-74192 GCA_018398815.1 Conus ventricosus | reverse complement strand
ATTTGTTTCCAGCTTTCTTGTCAGTCTGGTTTTTGGGGTCTGCCTTCCCGATCGCCGTTGACCTGCCAAGTGAGAGGGGCTGGAATTTTGAGCCCAGATAAACAAAGTCGTGGACGACATCAAGTTCATGGTCATTGATGCTGATGACTGGGGGAGAGTCAACATCCTGTCCCATGACCTGTGTTTTCTTCAAGCTAATGGTAAGCCCGAAGTCTTGGCAGAATCGCTGAAGCGAGTCATGAGCTGCTGTAGGTCCTCGGCTGAGTGGGCGGTTACTGCTGCGTCGTCTGCAAAGAGGAAGTCACGCAGGCACCTCAGCTTGACTTTTGTCTTGGCTCTTAGTCGGAGAGTTTGAAGAGCTTTCCGTCTGTCCTGGTTCGGAGGTAGATACCTACTCCTTGTCGTGGTGTGGGAGCTTGTGTACCTCTATGACCCAGAGAGCTATACCAGCGGGAGCTGTATGCTCCTGGTAGGGCCACCCAAGCTGGACAGTCGAGGGTAGAGATCAGACTAATGTAGACCAACTCCTTTAACTATTTACAGCTAATTAGAATCCATGAGTACCTGTGTACCTTAGCTGTAACATGCAGATGACTAGTGGCCAGTGCCATTGACCACTGGTCATTATGACGTAATCGGAGATTTTGACTATTTTTACAGCTAATAGTGTATCCCGAGTACTTGTGTACCTTGTACGATGTAGATACTAGTGATCAGTGTCACACACAGCGTTCGCATGCTCTCGGTCACGAACTCATCATGCTAACTCCACGCACACACATCTTCTCCATTCATTCAAGGAAACACTAACAGACCAAACCTTTGTTTTTAAACGCTCCCTTTCAATATCATAATTTTCAAAATCAAAATAATTACATACATAAATCAAAGCAATATTTCATAACACTCCAGTCTTCTCTTTCCAAATTAATGTATCATGACAAAATACTCTCTTCTTTTTCACTTTCACTCTCTTTACACTATGACTCCAGTCACTCAATACTAAAATATGTTCCTGGGTAAGAACGGTCTTCTCCAGACTGTTCAGGGAGGGCTGCGGTCTAGGCTCAGACGCTGAGGTGTCTGAAAGAAACTGCAGGTCCCCTAATTAATACTTAGAAGAATTCTTTTCCTTACTCTTTCTCTCTTTTTCCATCTTCTCTTCTATACACAAAATTCCATGTAAACATGAACGGATACTCACAAATCATCTGTTTCTCTAAGCCGCCCATACCTACAGTTGGGGTTAAAAGGCAAATTTTCTCAAGAAAATTTAATATTGCTTTTATATGTTTTTTTTCCTTCCAATTCTTTTTAATACACGCGACTGTTCATAAATCAATTACGAAATATTCACAAATCAATATTACAATTCCAAATATGTCAATCACATTTACCCAACATTTATTCAATTTTACTCTTTCTTTTAAAGAAATCATGCATCCCCAAACTGATACTCACCTCAAGGGAACAAGCGCAAAGATAATGCCCTAGCAGACTTCTGCCTGCAATTACACTCCGACCTCTCACAGGTCACAGGATATCGCTGACCTCTCACAGGCCACATGACCCAAGTCCTACTTTCACAACCGCCCAAAGATTGTTCTACCTAACAGGCAATACTATGAGCTGGACGCAAAGGGGAGTTAAAGTCCCTTAACACCACGGGGGTTTACAAAAAAAAAACCGGCGTTGCTTTTCCAAGCCACCCAAGGTTGTTTTCAAAAAATGTTATTCACTCATCACACAAAAGTGGTTCACCATATAATTCAAACCTGCACGTCCTGGCCCAATCAAATCATGTTCATTGTGGGGCCCGCCTCATTGTTTTTTTTTCACACAGCTTCAAACAGGAGTCCTACACCAAAAAATGCAAAAATTCACCAAAAATTTACCCCTATTTTTCTCAAATCATTACATAAATAAGTTCTAATCTCGTTCTGCACACATCGCAATAGCATGAAAGTGAGTGCCATGCCATTGGTGATTATGACGTAAATCGGGATTTTAACATTTTAAAATATGAAGTTCCCGAGTACATGTGTACCCTTTTACATGCAGAAAAATAGTGGGGCAGTGCCACTGACATGGTCATATGACGTAATCAAAATTTCGACTATTTTACTTAATTTTGTCCAAAGGGTCTGTATACCTTGGGGTAATGCGACAACCCCTGGGGCATGTCACGGACCATTGGCACTTTAAATGTACTCGGATTTTTTAATATTTTTTACAGCTAATTTGTGTTCGTGAGTACCCGTGTAACCCTTTTACAAAGTAGATGATGGTGGTCAGGGCATTACCTTGGTCACATGGCGTAAAATCGGACTTTCGATTTTTTTACGTTAATATTTGTCCTTTAAAATGATAGGTTTTATCGTGGGACAAACGCCTACGACAGAAGTGCATTATTTGGGGAAAAATATATCCACAAAAGGATATATCTTCACGCAAATAAAAGCTCAAATACAAAAGCAAATTTTAAAAAGCCAGGGTTTTCAGCGTTTTAATGACAGGCGAATGTGGGCGTGGTGCGCAGCAGCAGCACACAACACCCCGAAGTACTGTGGATTACCCCCACTGAACTTTCTCCGTGCTTTGCAAACCAAAAACAGAGCCAAAAAGAACATTTTTGGGGCACCAGCACTTGTCAAATGCGGACTGTACAAGGAGGCATCAAAAACTACTTCATGTGGGTCTTGGCAAAGGGGCATACTTTAAGTGATCAGGCTTTCCCAGCGGGCAGGCTGGGGGATCACTCATGGGGGAATTGGGTTGGTGAATGACCAGTCAACAGTTGACTACATGCAGCTAGTTCTGCATCCCGTCACTGAGAACGCTACTGTTCAACATATCCTCCATGTTTCTGTTGATGCTTCAACAGGGAAGTGGGCCAGAAACACACTCTGTTCACCTGTGACCTGGCTGCTGCAAGAGAAAGGCATACATGATTGTTTGGCAGAATGACCGGTTCAAGGACGTTGTTGTTTGCCTTGGCATATTCCATTTTCTGTGTTCATACATGGCAGCACTTGAAAACTCATGAGGGGTCTGGTCTTGGAGAGATCATTGTACAGTCAGGAGTCTGCTCAAGTGGGTCGATTGATGCTGTCTGGCAGGAAAGCATTACAATCGTGCCTTGAGTGTCCACAAGGTTGTTCTGGAGGCTCTGGAGCGGTTGCTTCTTCAGACATTCTAGAAGGAATCAACAGAAGCTTCAGAACTTCTGAACCAGCTGTCTGAAGATCTGCCAGGGTGCACAGACAGACATCAGCTTCAAGACACTCTTGAGAAGCCATCTGTTGTTGTCCTCTGTACTCGAACTTCAAGAAGGACGCTATCATAGGGAAGAAAAGGAAGACAGTACAGTTCTGGTTGCAGTATGCTGAGAGAGTGTGCAGATTCTGCATCTCCTCCAGGCTACAAAAGAAAATGACTTGGACTTGCACTTGTAATGCATAGCGAAAATGTGCCCTTTGCTCTTTGTGATGGATCACCAGAACTACTCAAGATACGCCACAGTCTATTTCCTGAGCATTCTGAATCTCAAGCACAGCCATCCGTCAGCAGAAGAACTCCTGCGACATGGAGGACTCAGTGTGTCGAGATCAACAGTTCCTTCATGCAGAGTACCAGTTGACCAAACTATTGAGCAAACGATCAGCTGCCATGCAAAATGTGCGGGTGGGATCATAGATTCAGCAGAAACAGTGCTGCCTACCTTCGCTGGTGCATGACACGTCATGTCAGAGCTTCTTTTCTAGCTGCAACACTTGAGATGGCTGGCATGACTGGGGATGATGTCAAAGTTCACAAAGACCTGGCCTCGTTTCCGTCCGGCAGCCAATTTGGTCGTGCAGCGAACATGAGAATATAATTCTTTAAACCCTACCGATTAGATTAATATCACAATCAAATTACCACCAACTGTCTTTCTATGAACACCTTTTATCTGCATTGAAAGGAGCGTGTTTTGATACAGCTGATCAACTGATAAAAGTCAGTTGTTGCTTAATCTTCTGCTTTTTGGGTTTATTGCTGTAAAGCGCCTCTTGTATCTGTTATTGGCTTAGAATTATTCTTTTGATGTACACAAACATCATTACAATTCCCAAGTGGAACATAAGAATACTCAGGTAGGCTGCAAAATAATGAGTAAAAAGGACCCATGAAATGGAGGGGCCCACCCACCACGTCGTTGCCTCTGCGAAGTTAGATTAAGAACAACGGAAAAAATACAGACCTGAGAAAAGTATGTCCTGCTCTAACGTGGAGAAAAAGACAAAGGTACGTCAGTTGTAGAAACCAGACACCAGGAAGGCTGGTGCTAGAGTGTTCCCCTGTTTCCAGCAAGATCATGACGACCTGTCTTCTTGGCGAAGCTCCCTGTGTAACTGACCAGTTGTTGTAGACCGCCATTTGGTGTCCATGACCGTTTTCATATCTCGAATCCAAATGATCACAGATACCTAAATGGCGGGGACAAACAGCCTGCCAAATTGACCGTTTTCTTACCTCGAACCCAAATGATCACAGATACCTAAATGGTGGGGACAAAAGTCTGCCCATACCTGTGTCCAGATACCTAACTGGTGGGGACAACAGCCTGCCATACCGTGTCCAGATACTAATGGTGGGGACAACAGCCTGCCATACCTGTGTCCAGATATCTAACTGGGGGGTACAAGACCCTGCCATACCTGTGTCCAGATACCCAAACCCCCGGATCACAGAGCGCCGTGTTGACACGTGTCAGCTGGTTTAGTCAGGATGCTGACATGGACGGGTGTTTCCCATTGTTTTGTCTTACACATCACTTCTTATGTATGGCGATGGAAACATAACTGGGGTACTGAATTAACAATAAATCAAAAACAACTGTAACAATACAGACAATTACACGTTCAGATGCGTTTTCTTCATCTTCTGAATATACATACGTCAACAACACTGCCCTCTGTATGGAAAAGAAATACCCTGACTACATCAGTCGCCAAAATTGCGCTTGTCGAGACGAAAGCACCTGATCGAGTGCAAATCATGATGTCATACGTGATTACTTGCCAGTCTACGCAACATTTTTTTCACATCTCTCTCTCTCTCCTCTCTCTCTCTCCTCTCTCTCTCTCTCTCTCTCTCTCTCTCTCTCTCTCTCTCTCTCTCCTTTCTCTCTCTCTCTCTAAGATTACATGTGGCAAGGTCCCCCAATTTACATAAATGTTTGCCGTTTGCTTGTGTGTGTGTGTGTGTGTGTGGTGTGTGTGTGTTTTTGTGTGTTGTGTGTGTTGTGTGGTGTGTGTGGGGTTTTGTGTGTGTGAGAAGAGAGAAGAGAGGAGAAGAAGAGAGAGAGAGAGAAAAGAGAGAGAGAGAGAGAGAGCGACAGAGACAGAGATGGAGAGACAGATAGACAGAGACAGACAGACCCTAACTTGGAAGAACAATTGCCAATATTTGCGCTAACTTTCATCGCTTGAATTTGAGATCCCCCAGCGAGGGGTTTAATCTCCCCTCCCCCCTTCCCCCCTTCTTCTCCCGCCTCCCTATTTCCTTTTACGCTTGTGGGGACTTTATTGGCGGTGTTTTTGTAAAGCCAGCAGAAAAAATAAATTTTCACTCACACAATCTTCTCCAACGGTTTTTCCCCCCGGGATATAACCTTAGACTTTTAAAAAAAAAAATACCCCCTTTCTTTATTAATTTTAGGAAATTTCTACACTCAAATTCCGGGTGGAATAGAAAGAAATGGGGATAGTCTTAAAGGTTTTTCATAGTTTTAAACTCACTGAAAGATTCTCCAAAGTCCTTCCTCTTGCCTCTCCCCCCTTAGTTTCACCAGGGACACGTCAAGACCCCACCGGGGGTCTGGCCCACGCTACCAAAGTACCCGGGGCCCTTCCTCGGGAAGTCTTAAACCCGGTGCGCCTCAAAACGCCTAGGGCGGGGCTCCCCGCTTCTTCTCCCCGTCGGGCATCCCATTGTAGTCTTACAACGGGCCCTCAAACGTTTTACGGCGGGGGCTCCCCCAGCTTCTTCCCCCCGTAGCGGGGGCATGCCACCTTACAAACAATTTGGGAAACCCCCATTCTATCCCTTCCTAACACTTCAAAAAATTTTTAATCTATCAGTTTGTCCCCACCTGAAAAACTAACCCCCTTTCCCCTTTCTTCCACCCGGCAATTCCGAGATAAATAGAAATAAATAATTTTATTTCCAATTCATTTAAACAAAAAGACAACAATTTTATTATTAACAACAGTTGTTCCCTCACAGGGCCCCTCGAACCATTCAAAACTATAAAAAAAGGGAAAGAATTTTTTAAAATATTTGTCAAAATATTTCGAAATCTATTCTAAACCAAAAAAAAAAACAAGCTGTAAAAAAATAAAAATTTTATTAAAAATTAAAAAACCCTAAGTCTTAACTTCCCCGGGGCCTCTCTTCCCAGGGCTACTAGCGTTTTTCGCTCTCCGGTCTGTCACGCAAAGCGCCCGCTTTCCTCTGGGTCTGCCAGCAACGCTAAACATCGCCCGGGCCCCAAACAACAAACTTTAAACCACCCTTTTTAAAAAAAACTGCCGGACCATGATTCCCCTCTAAAACCTGGCACGGGCTACACACATGTCTGATCGCATATAAACTTTTATACAAGTTTGGTGCACTTATCACTGCAATAAAAAAATGCACCTCTTCTCTTTACTAAAAAATTTTTAAATGAAAACCTTAAAAAAATTATTAAAAACATTTTTTTTACTACCCCCCTTACAAAAAAAGGCACAAGCGTCTTTAACCAAAAGGAAACCGGGGTACACTCTCAAATGAAAATACCCAAGACAAAATTCTTCTTTAATTCAACCCCTCAAATTTATCATAAAAACATGATTTTTTCAAACACCCCCTTAAATTTCACCTGGTTTAACACTACAAAAAAAATGCAAAAATTGACTTTTGGGGGTACCAAAAACTTTTTGAGTGATCCGAACACGAAACAATAACATCAGTAAAAACTTTATACTAATAGATACCCAGGCTTTATTGCAAACACATCACAAAAAAAAAAAAACCCCAAAAACTCAGTTTTCTTTTTCCCAAAGGGTGAAAATCCAAACAGATTGCGCCGAGATGGGGAACATGAACTTGTACTCCTGCAATGAAGGGACCCCTCAAATCCTTGCTTTTTTGAAAAAAAAGACTGGAAGGTAAGTAAAAGGGGCTTGATCTTTTGGGAGAAAAAAATGTCCTTCCCCAGAGAATCTACCTACTTCGAACACCCACACATAGCCAAGCATTCTCTCTCAAAGTACTGAATCGAGTTTCTCTGGGCAAATTTTCGACTCACAAAAGCGACGGGGATGAAGAACTCATCAGCTCCTAAAACAAAGCCCCACCGACCCGATGGAACGGGCACCCGCCCCAAACCCACAAGGGTTTTCCCCCCAAAATCTGGAACAGCAAAAGGGGACTTGAAGACAACCTTTTCTTTAAATTCTCCAAAGCAGACTGAAAAGCAGACGACCACCCAATTTCTTTTACCTTTTCCTGAAACAAATCCGGGGAATAGGGCAGTAAGGACGCAAAAGTTGGGGATAAAACGTCTGTAGTACCAAACCAACCCCAGTAAACGCCGCATTGCTCTTTGTAGAGGAGGAGAAACATGAAAAATTTTCTAAACCTTTCCTTTGTCGGGCAAGGAACCTGCCACTGTATGTCCCCAAGAATTTCAATTCTTGAAAACCCCAGCATAGGTTCGGGGGCAGCTGTCAAACCGCTTCTTTGCTTTTCTAGCACTTCCTCAACATCCTTCAATGACCACACCACATCTTACGAAAAGAGAATGTCGTCGAAGAATTCAATGCTGACGCCTAATTTTAAAGCAGCATAACCCCTAGCAAACGTGTGGAGCGTCACCAAGCCAAAATGGATTTCCCCCACGGGAAAAAAACCCGGGGGTGTTGAAAAGCCGTCTTAACTCTATCATCTTCCTTCACGGGAATCTGCCTAACCTTCTTTAAATAAATCTTGGTGAAGTACGGCATGAGAAAACCTTGAAAACAACTCTCTGGATCAGGGATGGGTTCAGCACCCCTAGGAAACTTTTTTAAATTCTTGAAATCACAACAAACATGGGAAACCATCGGTTTTTTTAACCAACACAACAGGGGCGGAATAAGGGAGGGAGGTTCAAGACTCCTAAATTAAACCCTTCTGTACCTCTTCCCTATGTTTCTGAGAAAAAAAAGGGAAAGGGGGTATTTTTCCCCTGAAAACTGGTTTTACCCGTCCAGATTAATGTCTTGCCCAATATTTGGAACAAAAACCAGGATTACTTGTAAAAATTGACTGTCTTGCTAAAACTCAGAAACTCTGTTTTTCCAGACAATTGTCGGATAATGAACGTAGGCACGTTCATAGTAAAAGTGTCCAAAGTAGGTATCTTCGCTAAATGTTATCATCAGGTAAACTGAAGGCAAAACAGCTCAAAACCTCTCACGGGAACATTCATCTGTGCCGTCACACACATGTCTATTGCAGTTTCAACTTTTAAATCTTGAGGAAAAACGAAAGGGGTTTAAAATTTTCCTGAAAAGGTTGTGTAAAAACCATTCACCTCAAAACACAGCAAACCTTCTCGCCTGGAAAGTGTTTCGCAATTTTTTTGGATGCAAAAATTTCCCTTTTGCCACCCATGTCCACGCATAGTCAAAAGTCAAGTACTTCTACAACTTTAGGGCCTTTCCATGTCTAAACAGTTTTTTTGGTTGTGGGAAAAATACAAGTATTCGCCCAGACACTTGAAAGAAAAAACACGAGAACGTTTGTCTTGGTTTTCTTCTGTATTTTGCAGTCTGTACAAGTATGAGCAATTGGCACATATCAGCTTGTTGTTTTTCAAATCACACACATACCGCACCATTTTTTGCTTCCCCCACTTTTTCGTTTTCCAGCTGCATAGCTAAAATTATGGCCCTACCCCTGCAAAACAAAACTAAAAGGGTGAATTCCCTTGTAGAATCATTTTGGAAGTTACGCAAGCAAAAAAGGGAGCAACCGCCTGTGCCCGTCTGCTTCCTTTTAAACCACCTTTATCATTGGCTTAAAAATGCCTGGAATCTTTCTACCCCCCCCATTTGACTGACATGAAAGGAAAAAATGCACTTTGATGGAAAGTAATTCAAAAACTCTTTAAACTTCCGGTGAACGCAAACCTTATCTGACAGAAGTTAAAAACTGGAAAACCCCAGCGACAAAATACTGGAACAATGCCTCGCTCAGTAATGAATCAATCTCTTGAGCGGATAGCCAGGGAAAATGTAGCCACATCAACAACTGTAAACAAATACCTGTGATTTCCTTTAAGGGGGAAAAAGGACCCACAATGTCTATGCACTGTAAAAGGGGCCCTTTTTCGACCCTTTGGCACTGAGCCGGAACTAGGGTACGCCCCTTTTTGGGGAAATTTTTTTGAAAAATTTCCATTCCTGAAATAAGTCTTGCATCTCTCACTACTCCTGGCCCCCAAAAAACGATTCCGAACTCTAGCCAATGTTTTCCTGCCCCCAAAATGACCGCAAGAAAGCATCATGAGCTGTAAACAGCCCTTCTTCAAACCCTTTCTCTGGAAACCACAATCGTGAAGTGTGTTCTCCTTGGAAAATGAAGAAACAAAACACGTTTTTCCTTAAAAAACGAACTGAACCTGTTTTGTTTGAAACACTCTTCAATAAACCCAATGTTTTGGAACTTAGCCAATGAAACATCTTTTTCCTGAAACTGATCAATTCCTCGTTGAAAAACACAAACCCACACTGGAATTCTAATCAGCCTTTCCCTTTGTTTCCTGCCCTTCTGCCCCCTTTGTTTCCACAGACGCAATCGGGGACATCATTCATGAGGGGACCTAAGGGGGGTAAACCTGAAACATTTCCCAAAATGAGACTCGGGGGTCTTTATGACACGCATAAAGAGAACCTGAAAAAAAACACTGTACCACCTCCACAGAGCACGGGGAAACCCTCTATTTCCACCAAAAGTCCCACTTTTGCGTCTTTCCCCACTCTGACTGGACGAACAAGGACCTCCAACTCCCGTTGTTGCCCTGAATAGTGAACTGACCCCTGAAAGCCTTCATTTTCCTCAAATGGGTAAGGGAACCAGCCTGAAGTCAACGAAGAACCAGCCCTCTGCATCCCAGAACCCAAAAAGCAAAAAAAAACAATGCCAACTTTTTGTGCTGTTTTGGGTTTGAGAACGTGCCCTTCGTGAAAAGTTGGCTTTCCTCCTGTAAGCCCCTTTACCCCCACATTCAAAACATCTCACAAATCCTTGCGAGTTCAAACCCGACCATTCCCTGCGACCCCACACTTCAAACCTAAAAATATTGTCCCCACGATAAAAAAATGCTGGTTTGAGCCGAGGGTACGGGACTTGGGTTTGGGGAAAGGGGAGTTTGGGAAACGGGGAAAACCTGTCTGGAACCCTGCGGTTTTCACATTTTGTCCATTTGAAGAGACATGCCAATCTCAAATTTGTTCCCACGTGACAACACTTTTTTGGATGGGCCAAAAGGGTACTTTCTGCCGCTTCTAAGAGTTGCAGATGTTTTCAAACTACGTTCCGTAAAAAAAATTCCAATTTTTTGCCAAGAAGAAAAAATTTTTGTCATTAAAGCAAATCACAAAGACTTCATATGACAAATTTTTCTCTGAAAGTTCCACCCAACGTAAAAAAATGTGTGAAACGATGGCCGTATGACACAAAAGATTCATCTTTTTGGTTTGGGAATTTCTAAACTTATCTCTGTAACCATCTTTTTACATTGAAACTTTGCAAGAAAAGTTTTTCTGAGTTCTTTTATTCACAGGACCACTTGCACACAGGTATGATCAAAGAAAACGCACCCTTGTAAATGTACACCCAAAAAACATCCCCCAATTTTTTTTTTCCCCCCATTTCACATTCTCACAAATGTTTAAAAACGAAATTGGTTTTGATCCATACATCCTTTTGATTCATTAAAATAAGGCATCTTGTTTAACGTCTGCTTTGTACCAGACTGGAAACCTTGTTTGCCCTTTCTCATGTTTTACCCCCGCAGAAAACTTAAAACTTCTCTCTCCTAATTCAGTTCAGCTATTCTTTTTGTAACACCGATCCTCTCTCTCACTTTCTGTTGTCTTTTGGTTTCTCTTTAAAATTTTAATCGCACAATCTCTCTCACCCTTTTCTTTATCACCTGAAACGAGCCCTCTTTCTTTCTCTCTCTGAGCTATTTCTCTTTCCTCTTTAGCTAATTGAGAAATCTTTCGTTTCTCTTTCAGCTATTTTGAGCCTGTCTTTTCCCTTTTTTTTTTCACTGCTCTCTCTCTTCTTTAGCTATCTGAGCCTGTCTTTGTTTTTTTCCCTTTTAGCAAATCCTCCTTTTTAGCTATCTAGCCTGTCTTTTCCCTTTTTTTTTTTCAGCGCTCTCTCTCTTCTTTACTATCTTTCAGCTACTCTCTCTCTTCTTTAGCATCGAGCCAACCTGTCTTTCTCCCCCTCTTCCCCCTGAGCCGTCTTTCTTTCTCCCCCCTTATCCACCTGAGCCAGTCTTTCTTCTCCTCTTATCCAGTTGGCTGTTTTCTTTTCCCTTTATCCAGTTTAGTTCCAAGTCTCTTTTTTTTTTTTTTTTTTTTGCTGCCAAGTCCTTTGTTCTTTTTTTTTTTTTGCTGCCAAGGGCTCTTTGTTCTTTTTTTTTTGGGGTAAGTCAAGTCGTTTTAGGGGATTTCTCTTCCTTTCCAATATTTATCCACAAAATCTTTAAGTTCTGGACCAGCCAAAACCTTACTCTTTTGCCTGTGGTTAACAACGCAAATTTATCCGGGCCATGTTTTAAAATACATACAACAATTCTTTAACAAAAATTTAAAAAAATTTATTTCACCAAAAACACAATGTTGAATCAAATTTACTTTTTGTATCAAAATTTTTTTTAAACACACACAAATGTTTAAATCACAAGTCCACACACACCACACAAATTTTTATAAGACATACAATGGAAAGAAAAAAGAAACCTACAAATGCAAGTTTACCAGTATCACTTACAAAAACACACAAAACAATTTTTTCCCCAAACTATACAAAACAAACTACACTTCAATGTACAAAAACCTACACACAAAGGGGTGGTTTCACCATAAACTTAAAAAATAAAAATTAAAAAGAAAAGGGAAAAATAAACGGGAAACCAAAGAGATAGACGTAACAAAGGAAAGGAAAATGAATTCACCCCGACCCAAAAAGAAAACTATCTATTTCCAGTAGGTCCCCCTAAACTGGGACGGGAGTAAATTTCAAAATAAAAAAATTTAGGGCTTTTTAAATGAAATCAGGGGTTTTCAAAATTTTTTTATTACGCTACTAAAACAAACCTAACCCGGGGTTTGGGGGGCACCACTGTAAACACAACGGAAAAAAATAAATATCTCAATACACACAACTTACTCCATCGCGTTCTTTTCCCCAGGGATATAAACACTTGACTTTTGAAAAAAAAAACCAACCCTTTTTATTAAATTATTGGGAAAATTTTTACATCGAATTCCGGGTGTGAATAGAAAGAAAAGGGGTAGTCTTAAAAAGGTTTTTTTTACTCAGCTTAAAATCCTGAAAGTTCTCCAAAAATCCTTCCCCGTCGCCTCTCCCCCCCGTAGTCACCAGGGACGGGCGTACGACCCCAACCTGGGTCTGGCCCACGACTACCCAAAAAATAGCCCGGGCCTTCCCTTTTGTATCTTCCGCCGGGGCGCCTCAAAAAGCCTACGGGGAGGGGTCCCCCCTTTTCTCTCCCTACGGAGCTGCCATCGACGCTTCACAACCGGGGAGCCTCAAACGTCTACGGGAGGGAGCTCCCCGCTTTTTCACTCCCTAGCGGAGCATCCCCTTAAAAAAAAAGTCTGGGAAAAACCCCATTACTATCCCCGTTCCTTTCACTTTAAAAATAATTTAATCTTTAGCTTTGTCTCCACCTGAAAAACTAAACCATTTCCCCTTCTTCCCCCTCGGGAATTCCGAGATAAATAGAAATAAATAATTTATTTCCCAATCTTTTCAAAAACAAGACAACAATTTTTTTTATAAACAAAGCTTTTCTCCTCACACGCCTCGAACCATCTCGAACTATAAAACAATGGAAAGATAATTTAAAATTCTTGCAAACAAATTTTATCCAAACATTTTAAAAAAACAAAAAACAAGCTGTAAAGAAAAAGAAATATTATAAATTTAAAAACACAAGTCTTCAACTTACCCGGGGGTCTCTCTCCCCGGGGCTTTCTAGGGCACGCTCCTCGGGCTGTCCGAAACAGCGCACCTTTCTCTCTGGTCTGTCACAGCAGACAGCTAACATCGCCCGGCCACACAACAAACTTCAAGCACCCCTTATAAAAATGCACAGATTGCATCTCCCCTTAAAACCTGTGCAGGCTCAACATGTCTGCACAGAAACAACTTTTTATACAAGTTTGGTGCACTTTACACCAAAAAAATAAATGCACTCTATCTCTATATAAACACAATTAAATGAAAACCCATAAAAATTATTAAAAAAATTTTTCTTTCAGTGTGCATAAAGTGAATGGCCCGGGGGAATGTGATCTAACCCCATTGTTCATGGGGAAAATGAAGCCACATTCCACTTTTTTTTCCCCTGCGTTAGCAGAAGTTACTTAAAAACCCCGGTGAGACTCATATGAAGAAATGTTGGGCGCTGTCCTTTTGTAAACTTGAAAATAAAAGGTAAAGAAAAAAAAGGGACCCGTGGAGAAGGGTTCAACGTTTTCGGGCTGAACACTTGGCACGCATGAAAATGTTGAGGTTGTAGGGGGAAACTGGGAGGTTTCTTGTGACCACAGTTTAGCCAAAAAAGGTAGCGGAGGGGGTGGGGGAAAAAGGGAACTGTGTTAAAAATTTTTCAACAAAAGGTGTGGGGCAAAGAGGGGGGGGGGGGGGGAGGAGAGGGCCACTGGGTGGTGGTTTACAGAGAAAGGGGGGGGGGGGTGGGAAAGAAAAAAATGGTATAGAACTGGGTAGAACATGGGGGGGGGGGGGGGGAGCAGGAGGGGGGGGGGGGGGAAGGGGGGGGGGGGTTTAGCAGCTTGAGAGAAAAAATTATTCCCCGACACTGAGTCCAAAGGGCTCAAAGTGCCAAGGGGGTTGTATTAGCGGGTTTCCATGAATTTCGTATTGGCCCTCTTTTGTCCATTGCGGGAAAGCGCGCCACTTGATGTGCGAAGGTTAGTGTGTTTAGAAGTAAAGGGTTTGGCCCTGGTGATTTTTTTGTCCGATGTTTTCCCCGGTTTTTTTGAACGTATTGGTGATCTGTATTTTCTCCTACATTCACAGGCCCAAGGTACTTCACAAGGCCACGGGGGACTGATTAATTGACTAAGAGTTATCACCCAAAGTTTTTCCCCTACAAAACGTTTTCCGAACAAATTTTCAGTAAACTCCTAGATTACATGGGATGATATTTATCAAAATAAAAATTTTTTCAGAAATGCAAAAAATAAAGAACGTACAATAACTTTAATCTAAAGACAAAAGCACCGCAAATTTCATCAAGCTTTAAAAAAGGGATTGAAAAAATTTTTTTTTACATCACTCTAAACGAAAAAAAAAAACAATATTTGATATAAGCTCCTTTTGCAAAGTGGGGAAAAAGAATTAAGATGTATAAGATGGGTTTAAAACAATTAAAAAGAAAACAAATTTAAAAAAATTAAATCAAAATGGTTCCCAAAAAAGAATTTGTCACATATTCTGGTTTTCAAAAATGTGTCTTAGAGGGATGAAAAAATTTGTCTGGTGTCTTTTTACTTCTGCGAAGCTGACCCGATTTAATTGAAGCCTACTTTGGCAGAGCCAGTTTTCAAAACGTTTCTGGGGAATGAAAAAAAAAACAACAAAAATGTGAAAAATTGCAACATAATGAAATTTAATATGGAATGGTTTTTTCTGAAAATGAGAACACACAAAAATGATGAATTTTTTTTTAATACATTCTTTTTTTTGACAAACATTATATACACAGAGTTTCTGGTAAAGCGTACCCAGACTCCCGTCACAGTTGGAGACTTGGAGAGGGGGGGTTGGCCCACCCAAAGGGTTAACCTAAGCCCCCAGAAAATCATGAGAGAACAACCATGCCAGCAACTACCGGTCGGCCGGGGCCCGGGTTACCAACGACGGCTTCCCACTGAAAAAAACCAGGGGAAGTGAAAAGTCAGCTTTTGGGGGCAAAGACCATCAAGCTGCCCAAATGAGAAAAACCATTGGAACCGGAAAATTCGTACACTCCCTCATGCGGCAAAGTAAAAGAATAGAGCCGAGCTGGGGGCTTCCAAGGGAAAATTGTGGGGAGCGGAAGTTTAAAATGGACAGGCTTTTGGGGAAAACAAAACACAGAGGGAAAGACACAAAATGTGGTACATGGCGAAAAGTCACTACAGAAAAAAAGGGCGTAGCTTTCATCGTACGCAAAGAAACACTGGGTGCATTTGAGCGCAACCTGTTTTTCAGCAGAACATCAGCTTCGTGGTCAGTCAAACCAAAAAAAATCAAAATACAGGGTATGCTCCAACTACCAGCCAGAAAGATCAGGGGGTGGAAAAATTCTACGAGAAAGAGAAGACACCTCAAAAAAGCCCCCAAAAAGACTCATCATAGTTTAGGGGGCTTAACCCCCAAAACGGCCCAGATGCCCTACAAAGACTGGGCTGGAACAGTGGGGCAATACGGCACAGGGGAAAAAAAACGAAGGGGGCTTCGCCTCTGGGGTTTTTCCTGCACCCCAAAGGTCCCATTGCCAACCCCTTTACCCCCAAACTTCAAGAAGAAAACCTGGCATGCGCCGAACGGAAGACTCATAAACCCAACGCTTTTTCCCACTCGCGGCGCTTCAAATTTAAGCATCAATAAAACAAAGCGGGACATACCCCCGGGGGCTGATATAGGAGCGACCACGATCTCGTGCTGCCAAATGAAGATAAAATTTAAGAAAAATACCAAGCGCGCAGCCACGCATCAAGTTTGCCTGGGGGAAAACTAAAAACCCCGAGATAGAAGAGGGATTCCAGGCACAGCCCGGGGGGGGGGTTCGCACACTCAAACCCCTGGGCAATGACATCAACGACCTCACAAAAAGCTCAATGAGGCAGTTGCGAAAAAGCAGAGGGGGTACTTGGGGGAAGAGGGAAAAAACACCCAAACATGGTCTCAAACACATCCTTGACCCTGCGACAAAAGAAGATCACTGAAGAATCAAAAATTCCAGCCCTGAACAAGCCCCACAGTATCGAAAAAAACCAACAACCTTGTAAAAAAGGGAAAAGATTAAAGCCAAAGAACAATGGATCAATAATCAGGCGAGAACATCGAGAAAGGGATGAAAAAAGGGGAAAAAGCAAAAAATGCTTCACCACAGAAAAAAACCCCACCAAACGCAGCAAAACAGATCGTCATCATCGGGGATACCTCGGCGATGTGACAGAAAACTCCCCTGTTTTTAAAAGATGGCCAGTACTGCCCCAAAAACTTTACAACTACCCTATACAGCCTGACGCAGTCTGTTTGAGGGGGGGCTCAACCATAAGGGGTCCCCACCACTACAGTGAGAGAGAAGAAATGGAAAAAGCCATCGGCAGCCTTTTGGCAGGA